>PVJC01001184.1:0-99208 GCA_004026665.1 Murina feae
TGCACACCCTGCAGAGGCCCTGTGCTCCTGCACACCCCAGGGAGGCCCCCAGGGGGTGGAGCCAGGCAGTGGACCTGAGACAGGCGCTCCTGGATACCCCTCGGAGGCTCCCGGGGGCGGAGCTAGGCAGCAGACCCAGGACAGCTGCTCCTGGACATTCCGAGGAGGCCCCAGGCCAGACCCCCCCTCCCACTGAGCTGACACACCTGGCACAGCTATGCCAGCCAGCCGTAGAGGCTCCCAGTGCAGAGAGCCGCCCTGCCAGCCTCCACCTTGGCTGGGTTAATTTGCATACAGCTGCTCTGATTGGCTGGTGGGCGTGGCTGTGAGCAGAGGCTCAGCCAGCCTATGCAGGCAGTTGCAACAGAAGCCTTTGGTTTGTGGCTGGGTTAATTTGCATACAGCCGCTCTGATTGGCTGGTGGTAACGGTCAAATTTGCATGTTTCTCTTTTATTATATTAGATTATATTGTGTTTAATTTTGGATTTTTCAGGCATCAAAGCTTGCTTAAAATATATAAAATCTTCCTTTTAAAGGACTGGTTATAACAATATTTGGTAAAAGTGTGGACAGTAGCACATAAATATTTGGTGGCTTTTGGAGAGACTTTAGATACTTGCATGTCAGTCTATCTCTAACTGTATCCTCTATAAGAGATGAAATAGTAGCTTGTCAGCTTCCTAAAGTCAGGTGTTGAAAACTCAATAGGAAGAATTCCATTTTGTCCACATCCTTTCCAACACTTGTTGTTTCTTGTCATATTGATAAAGCCATTCTAACAACATATATAATGTTAATAACCAATGTTCTCCAATAATTTCTTAAAATAAGAACTCCAAACATGCACTCTTATCCAAAATGGACTTGTCTAAAATATCTATACCAGAGAAGTAAATAAAAGGAAACATATTTTGGTAATATTTAGTTATAACACTAAGAATGCACATAAGTAAAATACAAAGTATTTTAGGTTGCATTAATAGATAACAAATATACAGAGATATATAGAACTAAGACAAGCTATAGTGATAAATTAACAAAGAGGATTATTTAGCCAACATCAATATGATTCCCAAGCACATGGACTAAATATTTATTCAGTTTGTTTAGATTTTCCAAGCTACACATGAGTTCAAGGTTGTTTTCTGTCATATTATATGTTTAATATTTTTATATTTAATAAATTCTAATTGCCATAAATTAATACAAATAACAATGGCCAAACTGAAATCATACATACTCTGAGCCTTCCCAGCATTCCTATCCAGAAATGATGAAATAATGAGGTTCCAAAGGAGCTGACTAAGGGAAATTGTTAGAGCACAGACAACCCTAATTTAATGGAGGAAGAATGCATTATTCATTTATTCAGGAAATCATCATGGAACACTTCATATAAGTTATTCTAGGCCTAGAGGTAGAACAGTGTGCAAAATGGACAAGGTTCCTGCACTATGGAGTTGGGTTCCTACCTAGCTCTGCATAGGGAATAAGCCCATTTATCTTCTCTAAGAAAACACACTGTTTTACAGGGAAAACACAGATTTATTGAGTGAATTAAAGCAAGAAAGCCATTATCCTAGGAATCAGCATTCTAATGTATATTTCCTGAATTTCTCTTGGGGAAGTAAAAGGAAAACATTCAAACCTAGAATGAAGAGAATTGCAGAAAAGGTCATTCATTTTTGCTCCCTATGGCGAATCCCAGAACACATTATAGACATAATGGAAGATGGAAACGCTGTATGTGTTTTATGAAATATACCATGTAATGAATTGATCATTTCTATTAAACTGTAGAATTGGGGAGGGAAATGAGGAGCAATCATGTGCAATATCTCTCAGGTGAAAATAATGAGTTTACAGTTAGACAAGGTTTCTGAACAACATTCAGTCCTTCCTACAAATACATAAAGGTAACATTATTTTTCAATCTTTGACACTAATGGGGTAATTTTCATGATTTCTGCTTATGGCTAGAACATTGACTATATGGAGCAAGAACTGCTCTCATTTGCCACACACGATTTAAATCATTTTGTTAAAGGAGGCTCCCTGCCTCCAGATATCACGTATATTAGCTAGCTAATTTAAGAGTGACTTTGACTGTTAGAAGTGACTCAAGAAATTTAATGAGTGGTACCTATTTTTATTAAAAAGAATTTGTGACAAGTATTTGAGGGAATGAGTTTTATATACTTAATTGCTCAAAAGCGACTAGACAGCAAAGAAACTAAGCTAAAGGGACAGAAGGTAACTAAAGTAATGGGGAAAAACCTATGTCTGGTATCATGGCAGTCAGTGTAAGAACATCCACCTTATCCAATGACTGTTTTACAGGTCAATATTTAGAACATTTAATGGGCAAAACATAATGCACTTGTCCCTTTATGAAAATTGTTCAGAATTTTTTTGTAGTCATTATGTGTTGACACTCCTCTTCCATTTAGATTTTATTAAAAACAGGGCCAAAGTTTACCTATGTTCTTTCCTATAGCTTCATTATACCTATATGCTGGATCTTTGCTCAAGACAGAATAAAACGTACTATTTAATTTGCTCTACCCACTAGCTTAGTTTTTAATCCCTAAAGGATATGATAACAGTTTAGATGAAGTACCTGTTCATGAGTCTTACACTAAAATAAATCTGGGCAGCGTTACATTCCTTGTGAGAGTCTCTTTCTAAACCAGAGGTTAAGTACACTATTTCAACATTCTGCTATGCTCATTCTCTACCAAATTTGAACAGTATGCTGCTTCTGTGATGTCTTTATTGAGACCATAGTTTAAATTAAAAACCTGAAGTTTTCTTCTGAAATTATATGAAAAGTAAATTTACATAGTGCTATCAAACTTTTGTTATGGGTATTTGTTTCAAAATTTTGAATTTCTATAATACACAACTTTTATCAGTTATTTACATTGTTGTAAAGGCATAAGTCATGCTCATTGTTGCTGAGAAGGTTGTGTCATTTACTAATAATGTGTGGGATCTATGAAGATTTTTGCTTTATTCTTCTTATATAGTTATTATTTTAAAATAGCATTTTTCATAATTTCAAGAATGCATCAATTGAAAGGTATCCTGCCGATTTTAAAACAATTTTTTTAGGAAAAAAAGAGACACTATCTCCTTCATTGTTCACATCAATTGTGAAAGGTTCCCAACTCCAAACACTTCATAATTTTTGCTAATATCAGACAATTTTAAATGCTATGGTTAGTATCAAATAATGAAATTCAGAAATGCACTGTCTAAATGCTTTTTCAGAAAAAAATATTATAGTTCTGGACAATCCAGTGGTAGATGAATGCTTCCTGCTATTTGGGAAAGGAAGGACCAAAACAAGCAAGTTGGGTAAGGCCGTGGCTGTGGTCCCTAACAATGTCCCAGAAGAACATTCTAGAGGAGCAATAGGGGTCTTCCTTGGACTGTTATGATAGTAACTACAGGCCCAGTGCACAGAATTTGTGCATGGGGGAGGGTTCCCTCAACCCGGCCTGCACCCTCTCCAATCTGGGACACCACGGACATCCCTCTTGCAATTTGGGATTGCTGACTCCTAACCGCTCACTTGCATGCCTGACTGATCACCCCAAACCACTCTCCCCTGCCTGATCACCCCTAACTGCTCTCCTTAATAGATTGATCGCCTCTTAACTGCTTCCCTGCCTGCTGATCACACCTATCCACCTCTGCTTTGGCCCCCGCCACTGTGCCTTTGTCTGGAAGGATGTTCAGAAGGACATCCAGAAGATGTCTAGTCTAATTAGCATATTACCCTTTTATTAGTATAGATGGCTGCTATTTATTAAGCACTTACTTGGTGCCAGGTCTTCTGTGATGCTCCTGCAAGCATCTGAGCTCCATCATCTTTCAAGCAGACTTCTCCAACAGTCTGTTAACTGGCTTTTCTATTTCTCAACTTACCTTCTATACCTAGTCTCCATGTTGCAGCCATAAACAAATATTTTTTAAATGACAAAAATTAGACCATTCTGCTTCTTAAAACCCTTCAGTAGTGTTGCACAGAGCTAAAAATACATTTAACCTTTTTATAATGCCCTTCAAGGCTGCATGATCTGGCCCTTGCACCTCTCCTTACCCCATCCTGTTCTGCTCTTCCCTCACAGGACTGCTTTCTGCTGTTCAGAGGCTGCCCTATGTCAGCAAAGGCCCTTTGCTCTTGTTGTCTTCACCTGTGAAGCCCTTCCCCTAGCTCTTCAGTTGTTTCCTGCTCACTCTTCGTACCTCAACTCATATGTCTCACCCAAAAGTGAAGCAAAGACAGACCTTCTCATACTCAAGTGTTTCATACTCAAAAGCTCACGACCTTCCGAAACATCCTGTTGTCTCAGAACACAAGAAGACTTGAGGGACAACATATAATTTTTGCTTGTACTTTTCTAATACTGTGGTTATTTCAAATGTCTGTCGGTCAAGGGAGATACACTCAAAGTGAGTTTGATGCCCAGTGTCAGAAACTTGAAACTTTCACAGCAGGGCTGGAGCACGCTGCAGGCAGCAGCCTGAGACGCACCCAGGCCACACGGGAGTTGTACATTGCTGCATTGTCAGCATGAGACGTTCCCTGCAGTGCACACAGAACTGTCTGACCCCTGCCAACATGGACAGGGTTTAAATGACTCTTTCACTCAGCTTATCCTCTCCTTGAGTAGATGTCATGGATGGGGTTCAATCAGAGTAAAGGCCCCACATAGCACTCTTGCTGGCATCAAGCTCTCTGTACCAATGGAAGAAATTTAACAATGCAGAACTGCATTTTTTTTGTAGTAAACTGCTAACCTGGTAAGCAATTTCTTCATTTGAAATAACCCGATAAGAATGACTATTAGTGACTGCATTTTAAAGCCCCAGCACGGCCTTCCAAAAATTATTCCAGAAACCAGGTTTAATGACCAACAAGTCTACCCTGAAAGGGAAGAAGTAGTGGCAGATGAAGTTGGGGTAATTGGGGGCTGGTGGGGTAGTGGGTATCTAGTTAGACAGGAAATTATGAGAATACAGGTAATTTTAGCCCAAATGCCTTAATGATTCCAACCTATGCCCTTTCCCTGAGCTGTGAAACACTAAATTATTGTTCCACAATGAATGGCTTAGCGACCAGCAGTTTGGTATCACCTGGGAGCTAGTTACACCTGCAGAATCTCAAACCCCACCCTGGACACACTGAATCAGAATGCTATTCAGTTTAATAAGATCCCCAGGTGGTTTTATGCAAGCTAGCACTTGAGAGGCTCTGTTCAAGGTCAGGTGTTTCATTCTAAGTGCACATGAGGATCACTTGGGAGCTTTTCAAATCCCTATGCCCAGGCCCACTTTTTGTAAGTGAAAAATCCATGAGTGGTGTCCCGGCATCTCTCTGTTTTTTTTTTTGTTTTTTGTTTTTTTTTCCCTTAAAGCATGTTAGATGATTGCAACAGATGGCCAAGCTGCAGAATTATTTTTCTGGATTATAAAGAATTCCTATAGTTTTTATATAATTTCTATATATTGTGATTTACATGACTTGTCCATGATGAGAAAAACATTATTCATTATATCAGATTCTTGCTTATAGAAAATGAAGAATGTCACATATAAGAATAAAATTAGAGAATATATATGTTTCAGTAAATGTCATGTGTAAATGTTCTCAGGAACGACGTTCTTGTGTGTTGGTGTGCAGGAAGGCATTTAATGGCTACAAGTTGGTCCTTGCTATTTTTTCAGTGAACATCACTTAGTTCGTTCCCCCTGGATTCAGCAGCCGTGGGCTTTTTCAACCTAACAGCAATCACAAAATAGACACCCTGCTACAAAATGTTAAATAAAAATTTACTTACAACCATGGGAGCTCGATGGAAGGATGTAGCTTTGTTGCTAAAATGTCAGATGCAACCCTCTAAGTGGGTTGCTTTTAAAAATCTCTCCCGCAGGCTTCCCTTTTCTTCTACCCAGCAATTGCATTAATAGGTAGCCGGTCCTCTCAAGACGTTGGCTTAAAAAAGTTTCTTTTAATCAAGCCTTGCCTATAATGCTCTTCGTTTACTTTCTTTAGTAAAAGTGTAACGTGAAAGCCAATTCCAAGCCGGGGCGGGGAGGGGAAGGAGAATAACTTCTCCAGGGGCTGGGGGAAACAGAGGCCTCATGCCTCCTCTCTGAAGTGTGGACACCTGTGCGCTCCCACTGATGCTCCCACTGATGGGGCAGCCACGCCTCAAAGGGACAGGGCTGCACTTCTCCCCCACCGGCCACTGCGCGTTATAACATTTCCGAGTCTGCAGGGGCTACTTTCAAGTTGAAATTCGGATTAAAAAACGCTAAGTTGTGAGTGGTCAATGGATCATAAGGTAGCTTTCAAATGTGACTGTGATTTGAGATCTGCTCAGCAGTCTCTTCTCCACCTCTTTCCTTTGCCCTCTTGTCACCATTTGTATTTCAAAGGTCGGGCTCCTTTCAAATCAGTTTCTAAATCAGAATTCAAGGAAGTCACTAACATGAAGGTGAATAGTTGATGTATCCAGTGCAATCAGGAAACTGGAAAACCAAAATAGCTTCCCACCTACATCGATTGACCTTGTCGTGGAAAAGAAAACTTGGTGGAGAATTGAAACTTTCTTGCTTTTTCTTTACTGTTGGCTGCAATGAGAAAGATGATTTATTTAGAGATTTAAAATAAATGTTGACAGTTGCAGTTTATGATTCCATCTATATACTGAAGTATATGTATCCAGATGGTTTCTAATGACCTGTTATAATCCTAAAGACTCTCAGCTCCTTAGGGGGATCCTTTTAGCATGGAAGAGGGTCAAAGGAGAGAAAAGAAAGCTTAATAAGAAAAGACTCTAGCATTAAGGTTTAGCCGTTGAAAATACTTTGCTTTATATTCTTTGAGATTAGTATCTAGTTAAGATTAAAAGACTACTATCTGTAATGATAGCATTTCCCTTCAAATTGGACTATTATGTTAAACATATTCTTAAAAATGCTATCTGCTAAGAAAATACCAATGCTTTAAGTTTCCATTTCCCTTTTAATCCTCAGAAAATGACTGTCTTCATGTGACTATGATTTGAAAATATTTCTCCCACCCTCGGGTGGATAAATGCCCAACCACAAAAGATATATATCTACAGTGACACCAACATTTCCCTTCTTGGAAGAAGGGTAAAACCAGAATGACCCTTGAACACTTGATCCAAATAACTTGCTGGAAACATCTCAAAATTGTACTAAAATCTATAATCTGGTTCCAGGATTAATTATAATTTATCCTACTTTTCTGTTAGAAAGGTAAACAAAATCACTTGAATTTATTATTATTATTACTAGTGGCCTGGTGCAAAAATTCATGCACATTGAAAGGAAATTAATTAGAAGAGATATTTTAATATCACTATTTGTCCTTTCTCTATAATAGAAATGTCAACCAAATTCATGTTCAATAATGACAAATCAAAACACACATGTGCAATTGGCACCAGTTATTGCTTTATATATATAGAATAAACTTGCTTAATTAGACCTGCTTTCTGATTTAGCTAAACTTTTTCCAGCCCAGTAAAGCACTTCAACTTCTCTTTCAGGTAATTATCAGCAACACAGCAGTAAATATCAACAGGAAGCAGATTATTATTGTAGATCATGCAGGAAGAACAAAGGGTAAAATATTTAACTGCAGCAGTGTTTGACTATATTCTGTGCAGTGAGAAAATCTGAAGTCATTTTCAAGATCCACCATTTCTTACTTTTTAGTCGAGTCAAGTTTCTAAACTTTCTGAATCTCTGGAGCTAATGAAAAGAAAATAGGATTCCACTGAGTCTCCTATCTACCTATGCCAGGACTTCTGTGAGGATCAAACGAGATGAGGCACAGGAAAATGCTTCACAGAGATTTGGTTACAGTGTAAAATGTTTCCACCTGGCTATAAAGCAAATCGTGTTCTTGGGCTGAAGAAACTCCAAGGAGGCTAGTCGCTAGGGAAAGTAAGCTGGGTATTGCTACATGATGTCATTACCTGGCGCCCACAGTGACTTTTTCCTGGCCATGCTGGGCTGTGGGCTGCATTTTGTGGGGTCTCAGCAGCATCATCTGTGACTTGGTAGGCTGTCACTCTGGGGTGGTGGCGGAGCCTGTATCCCACTTAGGGGAAACCCAGTATTGCTTTGTGGGTGCCAGGTCTGCAGTGCCATTTCTCTGTAAAGGGCCAGTGTGTGTAACGGCAGCTTCTGCATTGAGTATCTGCCCCTTGGTGGTCAGTGTGCATCATAGTGACCAGTTGGATGGTCAGACACTTAGCATATTAGCCTTTTACATTTATAGATTATTATTATTATTACTAGAGGCCCAGTGCATGAAAATTCATGCACTGGAGGGGGAATCCCTCAGCCCAAACTGCCCCCTCTCACAGTCTGGGAGCCCTCAGGGGCAGGAGGCAACCCGGTGATCAGAAAATGGTGACACCCCCATCATACCTCTGCTGTTGCCACTGCTGGCAGTGCAAGCCTTGGCTGGCCCTGGTTACCTGAGCCTCAGGTGGCCCTGAACGGCTGGGCATCCACCATTTGAGGCTTGCTTGCACCTCAGGCCAGCCCTGCCACCCTGGGGGGAGGGGTGAGGTGACTGAACGCTGCCATCTTGTGGCTGTGGGCACTGCCATGTTTTGAGGGTATGACAGTCAATTAGCATATTCCCTCCTTATTGGCTGTGGGATTTATAATCTTTGCAATGGTGTGAGGGTCAATTAGCATTTTCCCTCTTTATTAGATAGGATTAATATTATTATTTTGCAATATGGCACCTGTCATTCAGAATAGGGAAGATTATAATCCTAGATAAAAACATGGGAGGGAAATGGAAAAGTTAGAGAAAGGAAATTTGTATAAATCTTTCACTCACTTTTGAGGTAGTCATAGCATAGAAATAAATGACAAAAGCTACTATAACTGTATTGTATATTATGCAATTTGTGCAATTTGCAATCATGTATCTACTTACCAATCTATAGATATAAATTTTTAAAGCACTCCTAAATTTTGCAAATCTTATACACAAAATGTTAATGAGACTCTGCACTTTTAGAAGGGAAAGCACTGCCAATTTTTTGCTGTGGAAGTAACATTTCATTTTGCCAATACTAGCAACAATGAAACAATACTCTTTTTTTTTTTCTTTTTTAACATTTTAGTTCTATGGCAATCACAGGGTTTTGCTTAGTCTTTGATAATAGAAATAATGTTGTCTATGCACATGTTATGCTCAAGTAGCATTTCCATACAAGGTTTGCACTGCTGCTATAGCTAAGCTTGTTCCTGATTTTGTATGATAAGGTAAATGACCTTTCATATCCTTTATCATTAAGGATCTTGGAAGGACAGAAATATAAGAATGCCAGCCTCTGTCATTATTTTATTTCCTTTAATATGTGACCTTCTATTTATTGTCTTAAATGTATTTGAAGTGCTATCTTATGACAAGAGTTATAGTTGTGAAATGTAATGCTTCCTAAAATTTAAAAACATTTATTTAAAAATCACCACTGAATGACTTGTTACCAATCCCTACCTCCCCCCTAAATGATTAAGATTTGGGGTATTTTTTGTGAAGTAAACACTTTTAATTATCAGGTATCATATTTTGGGGGAAATGAATCATAAGTTTATAAAATATAGACTATTGAATTTATAAGCTGACTTCATTTTCAGAAAACAACATTTATTTTAAAAATTTAAAGTACCTATATTAAGTAAAAGGCTCTTTTAAAATATAACTTAAGAAACAATTTTTTAAAAGTTGATAATATTTTCTAACTTCCTAATTACATCTTATACTAAAGTATTAAACAATGCTTAAAATAGGTTTAAGTTGCAAATGATAACCAGCTACTAAAATCTCCTTTGAAAAATATAAAAAAAATCAAGAGGTCCCAAGAAAAAGCACTGAGGATTATAGTTGAAGCCTTGCATTGTGGTTAAGTGGTTGAGCATCAAACCCAGGAACCGGGAGGTCATGGTTCCATTCCCAATCAGGGCATATGGCCATGTTGGGCGCTCGATCCCCAATAGGGGGTGTGCAGGAGGAAGCCAAGCAATGATATTTCTCTCTCATCAATGTTTCTACCTCTGTCTACTCCCCCCTTCCTTTCTGAAACCAATAAATATATCTTTAAAAATTGTAGTTGAAGATGAGCATACCACCCATATATCTTCATTTTTGAAAGCCAAGAAACCCAGGCATTAGAAGATTATCTCGAATATTGATTTAATTAAAATTATATTACACAATTCATCTCCTAAAAGATTTTTGCTGTTATCATTAATAGGTGAATGTTTATAATACATCCCATCATGATAACATAACAGAATGTTAACACGTGTAAATTTAAGTTACTTCTTATCCAACATTGGTTTTCATGTACAGAGTAGGAGCCTGGTACACAAAAATTTGTCTGTGCCCTCTCGCAGTCTGGGACCCCTTGGGGGATGTCCACCAGCTGGTATGCCCGGCCAGCCTGGGTGAGGGGTTGAGGGCCATTTTCAGGCTGCCCACATTCCTTTCAGGGTTCAGGTCCCTACTGGGGTGCCTGGCCACCCAATGTCCCAGCGAGGCTGGCTGGAATCAGGTTCTGAGGTTTATTTATCTTCTATAATCGAAACTTTGTTGCCTTGAGCGGAGGCCTAGGCAGGCAACAAAGCCTCCTGTTTGCTTCAGCTCCGTGGCTTCTATAATTAAAATTTTGTTGCCTTGAGCAGAGGCCCAGCCAGCCTAGGCTGGCAGTTACCTCCATCACTGGTACAACGGAAGCCTCCTGTTTGCCCTAGCTCCATGGCTGCTGGCCACCATCTTGGCTGGATTAATTTGCATACAGCCACTCTGATTGGCTGGTAGGCGTGAATTGGCTGGTGGGCATGGCCTAGGTGTAATGGAGTGAGGGTCTATTTGCATATTACTCTTTCATTATAGTAAGTTAGGAATTATTATTGGTAATATTGGTGATAGTTTCCATAGTGATCTAAAATATTGAAAAAAATTGGAAATTAAAAAGCAAGGATTCATAAATCTACCTTAAGCTGGAGAAATGATGATAATCCTTATTATTAACACACTCTGTGTCTGTATTTTTTTACTACTGTCTCTAAGAGATAAGAGGGCATGAGTGTCAGAGAAGCAAGCATCAAACAGCAGAAGGCTCCCCGTGTGTGTTTATTGGAGATTTTTTCATAACACTGTGGCCCAGAAGTGCTTTTCTTATCAAATTCTCTCTCCTCTTCATCAGTTTCAGAGTCCGTGCACTTTGTCATCCACATCATTATCCATTATCCATTTTTCTGCCGGGCCGAAGAAACACTGAAGGATGAAAACACCGTGGCTGACACTGGGAGTGCTAAATAACACCCTGAACAAGTGGCCGTGTGGGGACTCCCTTCCTTGCCGGTGTGTAAAGGGCGGCGGCCACGCTGCTCGCCAGACTGATGGCAAGATGAAGGGACGGAGAAGCCTAGAGCCCACCGGGCTGTTTCAGAGGCGACAAGGCCTTTCTGACCCTTGAAAGGACATCCCTCTGTCTTCTTTCTTCCCGTTTTTACATTAGGCTGTGCAAATATCAGTAAGAGAAATGTTGGAAACATCTGGGATACAAAAGAAACAATCTTGAAATGATCACCTTTGCTTTCGTGTAGCAAATTTAAAGTATTCAGCTTTTGGAAGGTAGAAAAAAAAGCAGGGGTGGGGCGTGGGGAGCGGTGTTTCTATGAAGCATGGCCAAGTAATGAGGATTTGGCCTTAACCTAACAAAAATGTATAATAATTATTTCTACTTTTAGGAGAACAGCTGTAGAGCAGCACATGGAACCAAACAAATGTGTTTAAATGTACCAACATTTTCTTTCAGGAGTACTGGTAATTTACCCAGTATTGAATCATGTGAAAGAAAATTTTATAAGGAGCAATACAATACTCAGGTGTATGTCAAGTTGGTCATGAAATATTTTATGAAACTTGTTAATTTTAGAATAGAAAGTGAAGGCCCCTGCAACTTTGAGGTTCCCAGATATTTGGAGTTTTGTTTATAATTTCTCAGATGATAGTTTCAATTATAAGCATCCATGGGGCCGACCCAGAAAGACATGGCAGATTCTACTTTTCTGTCCCATTTCAAGTCATATTTAAAGATTTACTTCTTATTGAGAATAGAGCAAAGTGACTGTTGATTATCTATTTCAGTTGAATAGTAGACTCCTTCTAGGAAACAACAAAGAAGACAAATCAACATGCCAAAATGACGCAAACAATTTTCCTTTGAATAGCAGGCAATACATAAAATGTCTGAGTTTTGATAGATGCTCAAGTTACTGGTATTAAAAGGATGTTATGTCAAATGGTTTATATTGTATAACGTTTGTATAGCATTACAAAGTTCAAGGGTATAGTTGGCAAAGGAAGATCTAATGCAATACAATCCAACTAATATAATAAAACTTTAAATGTATTAATAACACTGATGAAAAAACTATTTCCTAAAATATTTTATGAAGATTATTAATATTCACTACCCATCTTATAATTTTCCTCTCAAAGAGGAAGTGCAACAATAAAACAATTTAATTTTTAAAGTTTTGAACCATGTCATTAAAAATAAACAAATGCATTTAATAAATTTGCTACAATTCTAGAAATTATAAAATACAGTATAGAAACCATTGATAGTAATTCATCAATTCATTTGATCCCAATTTTGTAATCATTTATCTTTTAAGAAGCCTGAAAACAGAATTCAGTACCAATATTGACAGCCCTCTACCTGCTGTGCTGTCTGCGAAATATGTTTGGAGGTTGGATGGAAAAGAGCTGGGAGTCAGTCAATTTGGACATTTACTGTAATGACAGCTGGCTTTTAACCTGCCTTCGTTTTTGTGCTACTGATACAATTGCAGGCCGATTTGATATTTTAATAGTAAAAGCAACCGCACATATGATATACTAGTGTTTTAGAGCATAAAGATGTCCCCCCCCAAAAAACACAAATTATTTTGTTCCACTCAATTTCCTGAAACACCATTATACTTATGTTTTGAGGCACTAACTGGCTCTCTCTCTCCCTCTCTCTTCATCTCTTCTTACTTTTTTTTTTTGGTTCGACTTTTATTTCTTTGTTTTAAGTCTTCTTTTTCTTTCCTTCCTTCTTTCCTTCATTTCCCCCTTCCTCATCCTCAGCCTCTTTTTTTCTATGTAATTTTCTCAATTCACATTGCTCAGAACTCAGAGATGGAGATTAGAATGTAACCAGAATGATGACCCTTTCTGAATTTGAAGTTGCCAGCTTAATCTACACAGATTTTACATATATGAGTGTCTTTGTTAATTTTAGTCACAGGAAGTTGCTTAGTTTTCAAATTTCTTTCTCTATGTTTTATTTTGCCCCCCAAAGAGTAGCCTTACAATATTCACATGCATCCTTTTATTTTTCACTCTGTTTTAATACCATCTTGCTTATCTCCTAAACTTAAAATTGAACTATATCTACTTTTTCAAAATTTTATTTCCTTTATATAATTCAACATTATAGAATCATCTTCAATATTTATTTTTAAAAGACAGGAATGATTCAGAGTAATAAATCTAATTTGGCTGAAATCTACTTTAGCTGCAAAGCCAAAACATATCCTTGTTCTATGTACTTCGGATTCTCTATTGTACTGATTTAATCACTGAGTGTTCATTTTCTCCCATCATTCTTGTCTCTGTATCTTTTTACATTTTTACCTGCAGTTATTTCATTATGCTATTCTTATACTTCCTTCATCCTTTCCCTTTTTAATACTTGATTTAGATAATATCGATAATAATAAAAGGCTAATATACTAATTAGACTGAATATCTTCTAGATGTCATTCTGGACATTCTTCTTGATGAAGCCCGGGGCCAGAGGGAAGATAGCTGGGTCCCAGGTGCCTGCAGGTGGCCTGGGTCCTGGGTGCCTATAGGTAGCCTGGGGGAAGTCTTCCTGGGTCCCAGGTGCCTGCTGGCGGCTGGAGGAGGGAAGCCCAGGTCCTGGGGGGAAGCCAGTGCTGGCAGCCAGGGGAAGGAAGGCCTAGTGGTGCACAAATTTTTATGCATCAGGCCTCTAGTATACTATATATCCACCTCTAAAAACCATTAGTTTTAAACGTGGTTTTAAGGTTATTTTTGAAAACAAATATGAAAAATGCATTTGCACAATGCATGTTACATGTGTGTGCATGTGACTTAGTGTACACCAAATAATCCTAATAAAAAGAGTATGGTGCAATAGTTCTTTGATAACAAAAATTAACTGGGTAAATAAATTTATTCCTGAAATTCTCTATGTCTCTTGTGATAAGTTGGGAGATACTTCTCTATGGGTCTCTTTTGTTTGTATACATCTTGCAAGCAGAGTCACTGACTGCCTTTGTTCCAGAGTAGGCTTCAAAGAATATTTTAATAGAGAATAGGCTTGGATAGTAGAGTTAATATCTCCCTCTGAAGCAATTAACAGGTTTGCTTATTGCCCTTGCAGATAGAGATGGTTGTCTCCATCTGGAGGAAAGATTGGTAGGCATGTTCACTGTCCAGTATAAAATATTCAGGTTCCCTAAGCTCAGCATCCTTCTCCTGTAACACAAGGCAGGGACCATCTGGCCCAATTCATGTCACCTGCTAAGAATTAGGGCTCAGGAAAATGGTACAAATGCTGATATTTTGGCTGTGCTATTGCAATATACCAATCTTTACTCTACCCCTGGAGTTTTGTGTCATCTGCCAGCATCCACAAAGTTTGGCAGACTAACTCTGACCTTTCAGATTTTTGTTTATTGTTTTTGACAACATAGGTGATATGCTTATACTAAATACATGGCTTTCCGGAAGAGGAAAAATGAGGACTTTACAGGCTAATTAATGGTTTTTAAGCATAATGCATGGGTATCAGTAGTGACATGCTGACAAAATTTTATAGGCAATACATGTTCTGTCCAAACACCGTCTGGACAAACTGTCCTCTATGCTGGGGATAGGAGAGGACTTCCTTACCAATCTGGCAGTCAGCCTTATGTACTCCCCATTGTAGCAACTGATACTAAGATTGGTTTGAGAGTTGAGGGAGGGCAAATGTTTCTGACCTTCTTAAGAAAACAGAATCATGCACCACACAGGTGGAACAAGGGATATTTATGGCCTTTATTGCAGAAACCCAGAAAATTATTAGAATACTAAGGGCCCAGTGCACGAATTCATGCACCTTGAAAGGAAGTGTGGGCTATGGTGGGCACAGGGGCAGGTCTCAGCCCATCCTTCGTGCCCTCACCCAGCCCCTCCTCCTGCGGCCCCCCAGCCCCTTCCCTGTTTGTAGGCATCCACACTCCTGCCACTGCTGCTTCCATGTGCTGATGGCACTGGGTCCCACTTTCACCTGATGACACCCCTGGTGGTCAACACACATCATAGCAACCGGTTGTTCAGTTGTTCTGCCATTCCGTCTATTTGCACATTAGCCTTTTATTATACAGGATTGGCTAGTTTGCTTGGGAGGTGAGAGTGTTGGGTACATAAAGTTTGTTAAGAAGAATGGTAACAGCTGAACTGTCTTATAGCTCAGCACCTCATGTAGTCTATTATGCTAACCTTTAATTCCTTTGATCTCAGGTTTACTTTATTTTTTTCCAATGGATCCTGGCTGCTGTAAGGAATCTTTGGCACTCTAAGGGAGATATCAGAGAGAAAGAACTCCCATGGGACAGTGTAGTTGAAGCACTGGCTAGTATTTTGGCTCTTACTACTGGGATTGGTTTTATAATCCTAGTAAAGGTGACCCATCAGAAGATCAAAAACACACACAAAGAAATATAGATAAACTAATTCACTCAGCTTTGCTTGCCTGGAAAACTTCTTAGAGTAGTGATAGCCCACATTTAAGTTTAGTGGGTAACAATATTGAAATAGAGCAAGAAAAACAAAAGAAATATTGTGAATATTGCAAGGTTTCCTTGGGATAAAAGAACTTTTATATTAAGGAAAATATAACAACAGTCACTCTTCCTGAGTGAAAACTTAAGAGATATTATTCTTGTAATGATAGCAGGTGCCATGGATAAGATGGACTCCTTAAGAAAGGTTGTCACTATGCAAGTCAAGTCTAAATCAGTCAAACCCCATAGGCCTAGCCGAAAAGCAATTTGACTGCTGAAATAGGTGACACCAAATTGATGGTGTCAATAATAACGACCTTATTACACTACACTTCTGTTGGAAGAGTTGAAAACAGGTTTGTTTGGTGGAGTCAGAAGTCCCTGCAATACTATTTAAAACTGAAACAAATCAAGGCTTTCTTTTCAAAAAAAAATATTTTTTTATTTATTTCAGAGAAGAAAGGAGAGGAAGGGAGAGAAAGAAACATTAATGATGAGAGAATCATTGATTGGCTGCCTCCTGCATGCCCTCCCTGTTGGGGATTGAGCCCACAACCCAGGCATGTGCCCTTGATTGGAATTGAACCTGGGGCCCTTCAGTCCTCAGGCTGACGCCTTATCCACTGAGCCAAACCAGTTAGGGCCAAGCCTTTCTTATTGGTTCAGAGCTGCTGTCTCCCTCTGGGCCTTCAGTCCCGCTTCACTCTTTTACCATGAACCTACCTTCTTTAATGACAAAGACCATTAGGCATTGGATCCAGGTCTCGCTGTCCACAGGATGACAGAAAGCTATGTGTGGCAGTCCAAGGATGCTGAAGACCTTCAGGAAGGAGGGAGGCTCAAACTTGGAACACTGTTGGACAGCCTTGCTCAAGGTACCATTCTATGAGTTGCAGGTGGAAGAGTGGGGTACTCAAATTCATCTGATTATGTTTGAGTAAGGTCCACAGTGGAGAAATAAAGGGAAGTTAACATGATCTCACAGGAGGGACTCTGCTTTTGTTACTTCTATATCTGAATGAATAATAGGGGTTGATACGTTTTCGTATTTCCCTGTTACATAAATACTGGAATTTTCCTGATTGAGAAGAGTGACATGTATATTTACTTTGAGTATTTTCAAAGACATGTGTGTGCACAAACATGCACACGTGTGCACACACACAAACACACCTCCTTGTTGGCCTGAAAACAGATTGAATAGTCTAATCAGATATTAATTTTGCCTTCAACTATAGACCCTCAAGCGCCTCAGTTAAAATGTTCATTTAACTGATATTACTGCCTTCATTATTAGTGGATTTAAAAGTCTAATTTATAGATAAGAATTATAATAAGACAATCTTAAAAATCAAAGCATTAACATCATAGTTAAAATTATATTTTTAGTGATGCCATTGAAGAGGTGACAGAAAAGGAGTATTAAGTCATACTTGGAAAAAGTAGAGTTCTGGAATGTTTAGGCTAACTATGGCAAAACTAGGTATATTTTTGGCTGTTGGCATAATAGAAGAGGTTGCTGAAAAAAGGATTAGGGATTGCTCATGAGAAATTTATACAATTTTGAAGTTTACCATGTCCAACTATTAGGATAAAAGTAAGAAAATATCTTCAATTCTGAATTCTACATGTCTAATGCCCTTTTAGTTGGTGGCACTGAGATATGCATGCATGGCTACAGGCCCTAAGCATGAAGATGCCAGTAATTTCCAGTGTTAGCCTTGTAGAAAGATTTTACTTGAGGTCTCTATGCCCCATATAATCTATCTAGACAATACTGTCTCAAACAATTCTCCATCTCTAATTCTATGGCTTGTGGAAGTCCTACACCCTCACCTATGATTCAAGATCTCTGCTGATTTTAATGGCCATATGTTTTTGGAAAAGTGTCTTTATGTGTGTGGTTCCTCTTCATTTTTTTCCACCTGCATGCCATCTTTATACCACCCCAAACCATTCAAGACTGTTAATTCCCTTAGGAGTTTTCACAAGAAATTAGTCATACAAAATACTTTATAAATTTCACTTGAATTTATGACTATTTGGAATGAGGATTACCACATATGACTTCCAGTGTCTTTCTTGCAATATTTTCTCTCTTCCTCCTCCCTTCACTGCATTTCACCCGCTTCCTTAATTAGCCTTCTTGATAAACTTCTTTCCTGTTATGGATAAGTATTCTTCTCTCTCCAGATCCTACTTCCCAAAGTGCATACCCAAGAACAACTCAGTAAGTAGTAGAAAAATAGTTATTTTTCTTTTCATTTTAAACTTCTTTCAGATTAGATTATACTACTTAATTTGGACTGTTTAAGTAATTGTAGATTCATGTAGATATTTTATATTAAAATGTACATTTATTTTGTTTTTTCTTCTTCATAGTTCATTATGAAAACAAATAGAAAACTCTATTAAATCCAGAGAACAGTATTGTTCAACAGTAAACAAATCTCCAAGAGTTTTATTACTTCATATTGTATCATTATCATTTCTTTTGTGGATGACAAAATCATAGATACATTCATTTTTTAATTCAAATTTTGAATTTGAGTTGCAAAAGAAATTTAATAAAGCTGAGACAACATTTAAACTCGTCAATTTACCCCAACAAAGCATGCATTTCATAAATTTTTCTACTATTAAAAAAAACTCTGAAAATTGAATTTCCTTTGAACAATTTGTTCACCTCATTAGATCACAGTAACTGCAAGTTATATATAGAACATTGATTTCTTATTAGATAACTCTTTACATATACTGCAACTTCAGCTCTTTTTACTTTAAGTCATTTTCCTATTACGAATATAAATTACTTTCAGGTATCTTAACAACAAGAACATATATTTTTGTAATTTTGCTGTGCTTGTATTTGAAATAGTCAGCATTTCAATTGTGCTGGACAGAAATCCAGCTCAATCTAACTAAGTAGAAAATGTGAATTAATAGAAGAAGAATAGGATCTGTTATATAATTGACAGAATTTCTGTGGACAGCAGGTAACTTCAAGTATCTCAGGGAGAGAAACTTCCAACCTGACACAACCAGTACGCACTCTCTTTTGCATATCCATCTCTCATCTTCTCAATTCTTCTAGGCTTCATTATCTCCTCCAAGTATTTTTCACCTGGAGCCCAAGAATGCAACCTTCTATTCTTAAAGAAAGAAGGAGTCTCTTTCTGAAAAATAAAAAAGTACTCTGATTGCCCTGTCTTGGGCCTTTGGAATCCTCCCTTTTCCTAGAGTAATTAAATACCTAATATAATTGACCAAAACAGGGTTGTGTTCCCATCCCTATGGGCCAGGGTGGAGTGAAGCACTATAATTGACAGCCCAACCACAACTAATTGGAAAGAAGGAAGGGCAATTTCTATAAGGAAAAGTGTAGATCTTAGCAAATGAAGGTGGGGAGAGAAAAGGTATTCTACATTGATTTAAAAACACACACAAAACAATCTATGTCTCTAGTCTTAATTCATTAGAATCTCAGCATGGTGAGCCTCTTGTTTTCAGTCTTATCTGGACAATTCTGAAGGTCTGTGTGGAATTCATATCCTAGGATCTCTTTATATCAAAGACTTGGCACCTTTTAGAAAATATTTTAATCCAAGGGAAGTAAATGTCATGGCACAGAAGCGTAGCTGAAGGACAATGGGCCAGGGTAAAGAAACATTAATGATTATTAAAGTAGCATTGTTTCTGTCTGTCATTCTATGACTCAGATTATTGGACCAGCCCCCGTGGATTCATGCCTGAATCATTGAGTGAAAACAGTGCAATAAAAATGTGAATAAGTCATAAGGGCTGTTTCACAATGACGTTTGTGGAATACTGAAGTGTAAGAGGTCAGTAGAATTTATGACAGTACTTTCTGCAATGACCTGAGACTACACCCCAGCACAGATATCTACATTCTCAATAACAGGTGCTAGAGCATTAGCATAGACATTGGTAGGCACTGCTAACAGTGGTAAAGACTTTGGAGCCCTAGCCGGTTTGGCTCAGTGGATAGAGTGTCGGCCTGCAGAATGAAAGTTCCTGGGTTCGATTCTGGTCAATGGCACATGCCTGGGCTTCTGACTTGATCCCCAGTAGGGGGCATGCAGGAGGCAGCCAATCAATGATTCTCTCTCATCATTGATGTTTCTATCTCTTTCCCTTCTGCTCTGAAATCAATAAAAAAATAAAGACTTTGGAAAGTTGAAACACTAATTCAGAAGACTTATGCAGCCCTATGTTCATTGAAGAGTGATTTACAACTAGAGGCCCGATGCATGAAATTCTTGCATAGGAGTGGGGGGGGGGTCCCTCAGCTCAGCCTGCACCCTCTCCAATGTGAGACCCCTCAGAGGATGTCTCCCATTTAGGCCTGATCCCGAAGACATCGGGTCTAAACCAGCAGTTGGACATCCCTCTCGCAATCTGGGACCGCTGGCTTCTAACCACTTGTCTGCCTGCCTGCCTAATCGCCCCTAACCACTCTGCATGCCTGCCTGATCACCTCTAACTGCTCCCCTGCTGGTCTGATTGCCCCTAACTGCTCCCCTGCCAACCTGATCACCCCTAACCATCTCTGCCTTGACCCTCACCCCAACTATGGCTTTGTCCAGAAGAACATCCAGAATGACATCAGGAAGACATCCAATCTAATTAGCATGTTACCTTTTATTAGTATAGATAGTCAAGATTTGGAAGGAGCCCAAATGTTCATCAGTAGATGAGTGGATAAAATAAGCTGTGGTACATTTCACAATGAAATACTACTTGGCTGTAAAAAAAAAAAAAATGAAGAAGAAGAAAGGAAATCTGGAAATCTCACTTTTTGCAATAGCATGGATGGACCTGGAGGGCATTATGAAGTAATCCAATCAGAGAAAGATAAGTACAATATGAATCTAATGAAAAAAATAAACTAACAACAAAATAGAAACAGACTCAGACTGACAGCTGTCAGAGGGGAGGGGTTAGAGAGATGGGTGAAGGGATTAAGCCAAAAGCAAACAACTTCATAAACACAGAAAACAGTATGTTGATTACCAGAGAAAAGAGGAGTGGGGGAAGGTAGAGGAGGGTAAAGAGGGGTGATGGAAAGAGATATGACATGGAGTGGTGAACATACAATACAATATACAGGTGATGTATTATAGAATTGTACACCTCAAGCCTATATAATTTTAGAATCTATGTCACCCCAATAAATTCAATTAAAAATAAAATAAAATAAAAATTTAATTTTCCATTATAAACCACTACCAGAGAAAGGGAGTAGCAATAGCTGTTAGGGAATTCATTTTTTTTTAAATTTTGTTTTATTGCTTAAAATATTACAATGATTGTTACAACTTTTTTCCCCTTGACCTTCCCCAGCCTTCCCTACCCCCCCCCAGTGTCTTGTGTCCATTGGTTATGCTTATATGCATGGATAAAAGTCCTTCAGTTGATCTCTTAACCCCCCCAACCCTCCCCAGCCTTCCCGCTGTAGTTTGACAGTCTGTTTGATGCTGCTCTGCCTCTGTATCTATTTTTGTTCATCAGTTTATAATGGTTTTTATTATCCATAAATGAGTGAGATCATGTGGTATTTTCCTTTTATTGACTGGCTTATTTCACTTAGCATAATGCTTTCCAGTTCCATCCATGCTGTTGCAAATGGTAAGAATTCCTTCTTTTTTATAGCAGCATAGTATTCCATTGTATAGATGTACCATGTTCATGGATTGGTAGAATCAACATCATTAAAATATCCATACTACCCAAAGCAATCTATAAATTCAAAGCACTTCCCATTCAAATACCAATGGCATATTTCACAGACCTAGAAGAAACTCTCCAAAAATTCATCTGGAATAAACAAAGACCCCAAATAGCTGCAGTGATCCTGAGAAAGAAGAACAAAGTAGGTGGGATCTCAATACCAAATATCAAGATGTATTACAAAGCCACTGTTCTCAAAACTGCCTGGTACTGACACAAGAACAGACATATAGATCAATGGAATAGAATAGAAAACCCAGAAATCGACCTGACCCAATATGCTCAATTAATATTTGACAAAGGAGGTAAGAACATACAATGGAGTTAAGACAGTCTCTTCAATAAATGGTGTTGGGAAAATTGGACTGATATATACAAAAAAATAAAACTAGACCAACAGCTTACACCATATACAAAAAATAAACTCAAAATGGATAAAGGATTTAAATGTAAGACCGGAAACCATAAAAATCTTAGAAGAAGCCATAGGCAGCAAAATAGCAAACATATGTCCTAGCAATATCTTTACTGATACAGCTCCTAGGCAATGGAAACTAATGAGAAAATAAACAAATAGGATTACATCAAAATAAAAAGCTTCTTCACGGCAAAAGAAAACAACAACAAAACAAGAAAGTCCACTGCATGGGAGATCATATCTGTTAATGTTATCTCTGATAAGGGTTTAATTTCCAAAATTTATAGGAAACTCATACAACTTAACAAAAGGAAGATAAGCAATCCAATCAAAAAGTGGGTAAAGAACCTAAATAGACACTTCTAAAGAGGACATTGAGAAGACCAAGAGACATGTGAAAACATGCTCAAAGTCACTTATCACCTAAGAAATGTAAATCAAAACAACAGTGCAGCTGGGGGAAGGGCAAGGAAAAAAAGAGATATATGTACTAATCTTTGTAATACTTTATGTAATAAAAAAACAACAACAACAAAAACAACAACAACAGTGCAGTACCATCTCACACCTGCTAGAGTGGCTATCATCAACAAATCAACAAATAACAAGTGCTGGCGAGGATGCAGAGAGAAAGGAACTCCTGCACTGCTGGTGGGAATGCAGACTGGTGCAGCCACTGTGGAAAACAGTATGAATTTTTTTCAAAAAATTAAAAATGAAACTTCCATTCGACCCAGTGTTTCCACTTCTAGGATTATATCCCAAGAAAACAGAAACACCAATCAGAAAGGATATATGCATTCCTATGTGCATAGCAGCACAATTTACCATTGCCCACATAGCTAAGATTTGGAAACAGCCTAAGTGCCCATCAGCAGATGAGTGGAATAGAAAACTGTGGTACATGTTACCGTTTTCAACAGCATGGATGGACCTGGAGAGCATTATGCTAAGTGAAATAAGCCAGTCAGAGAGAGAGAAATATCACATGATCTCACTCATTTGTGGAATATAATGAACATTATAAACTGATGAACAAAAATAGAGACATAGACAAAGAAACATCCAACAGGACTGTCAAACTTCAGTGGGAAGGCAGAGGAGAGGTGGAGCGGGGCGGTGGCGGCGGGGATAAGAGTAAGAGATCCACCAAAAGACTTGTATGCATGCATATAAGCATAACCAATACACACGGACACTAGTAGGGGGAGAGCATGTGCTGGGGTAGGGGTGTTGGCCAGGGGGAAGTCAATGGGGGAAAAATGAGACATATGTAATACTATACGTAATACTTTACACAATAAAATAAAACTTGAAAAAAGTAGTCATAATCCGTGTGTGCTTATCCAGGAGACCCCCGAATGAGCTGCTTTTTCTGCCACTGTGCCAAGGCTGACATTCTGATTTCATAAGCGGTTTTCTAGATGACCTTATCTCCCTGTCCTTTTTAAGGCAAAAATTAAAGAAGACTTTAAAAATAGTATTTCATAAACAATTATTTAGATACAAGATAGGTAATTAATGTTTTTCCCTTTTTTTGTGGACATTTCTATAGTGTGCTTGTTTTCGTAAGAGAAAACACATGTAACTGCTTTGTGAAACAAGGGCCCCAGTTCCTTTCTTGATGTGAGTTTTAACATTTTCTAGCTAAGTTATTATATGGATAGAAAAGTGTTCTCCGTTTTTCTCCTCTGGATTTCTTTGCTTTGTGTAACCACAGATCTATTTTTTTTGAAATTCTATCTCTCATTGATATCCAAATGCTGCTAATATTTCCTGGTCATCAGTTGGTATTGTGATAATTAGAACTATTTTTTTTCCATGTAATTTTCTTTTACTGTTTTTCCATTTAGCTTCCTACTCTAGCCATCCCCCCCAAAAATGAGGACTGATGCTGTCCACCTCCCACCATCCAAAGAGTTTACCTGGTAGCTACTACCTTTATTTCAATGACTCGTCTCCATGCCTTTATTTCTAACCTTGACTAAGACATTTGTGAGGGCCAGGAGAAAGCCAATTGGTGAAAGGATCTGATGAGTAAAAACAGAGGAGGATAAATGAGAATTTCCCCCAATAGAAGAAGATCTACAGGTCTTAGTGGAAGTCTTCAGAATAGAGAAGCGCAATAGGAAGTGAAGATGTGAAGGAGATGAACCTCTATTTTCTGCTGTAAAGCAGTGATACACAATGTGGAATCCAAGAACAGGGGATTATGAACTGTTTATAGCTGACCTGTGATGAGATACATACAAACATCGAGAATAAGTGTTTAGAAACCTTTAACAATTTGAGGAGGCAACTGTGTAAGTCCCAATCTAATGAAAATTTAGGACTTTTTTAAAAAAACGCATACCAATTTCCAGGATGAGTGCTACAAGCTATAAGCACTGTAGAAATTCAATTAATGCTAAAGCTTTCAGGCAAATAATTGTGGATTAGTAGATGAAGATTTTGGTCTTAAACAATGAATGAACTTTGCATGGGAGTGCGCAGAAAAGTCAGCAGTAGGAGTAAGGGGAGATAAAAAGTAATTTACCTCATCCTCTCTTAAAAATAATTAAATATCTACGCAGTTAAGTCTACTGAAGAGTCTCTTAGCTTGCGTATTATTAGAATAATTAGATTATGAATGGATTGCTAAAAAATGTTTTATTTTTACCTAAAGTTAAATGTGCAAAATGTTTTTAACAGATATTTCTTGTTACTTTACCAGTTACTGGTAATTAATAAACAAAATAAATAATGTTAATCATGTGAGCCTCCTGTCAAATTATTTTTGTCTTTATCTCTTAAAAATTTTAAACTGCTTTTATTTTTTTAACTCTTATACCTTATTTCATGTATTTTGTTAAAAATATCCTTACAATGCAAAATAAAAAAATTAACTTACGGATTATTAAAATTCAAACATCCTATTATTAATGAATATATCTACAGCCTATTTGTAGTATAAATAAAGCTTTCTATTTCCTGTCACCTTTCACTTACTTTGCAGTGCTAACACATGCCTAAATAAAAATACTGCACAATCACTACAGAAAATATAGGTACAATATTTTTTACACATTGAAGGTGGGGGAAGGAGATCTCACTTCTAACCCATAGTGTTTTCTTGTTCTGTTGACAGACAATAGATTGTTTCCCATCATTTTTGAAAGTAATTATTCTTGACTGGAATAGTTGAGAAAGTTCCTGTATTATTAGACTATTTGGGGCAGAATTACCTCAAATAGAAAACCGTTAGATGAACTAAAAAGGAAGTGGTGTAATTCTTGCTTCACATATTTTTGATTAGACTTAGAATAATTGTAGTGTCTTTTCTCTTGATTAAGAGTTTTTTATATTTATTTTTCAAATGAACTCTATATTTAGGACAGTTTGATTTAAAGAAAAATTGGGAAGATAGTACAGAGAATTTCCATATCTACTACAACCAATTTTACCCATTATTAACATCATACATTAGCATGGTATGTTTGTTACACCTAATGAACCAATACTGACCTTGTTATTAACTTAAGTCCATATTCATTCAGAGTACCTTAGTTTTTACCTAAGATCTTTCTTACTGTTTCCACGTACTATCCAGGGTACTACAGTTCTTTTAGTTGTCATGTCTCTTTCAGATTTTTTTTTTTTTTTGACTGAGGCAGTTTTTCAGAAATACCTAGGTTTTTATTGAAATAGGAATTTTTAGGGGTAAAAAAGTCAGGTTTAGGGAATTTTTAAAATTAAGGGGGGTCCATGGCAGAAACACAGGGCTCCAGAGTTATAAAGGTTACATTTCCATAAGACAAGGGAGAGGCGGCAATTACATTTCCATAAGGCAAGGGAACTGGGAGTAGCCAAATGTCTATATTTACAAAATAAAGAAGGAGGGCCTCACACATCCCTTGTGAGGGTTGACCTTTGAGCTCAGGAGTTGCTATAATGACCAAATCAAAGGGGAATAGTGGCCAATTAGAGGGGATATGGAGGCACAAAGACTGCAGCCTTTATGAACCAAACCATGGGAAAAAAGAACTCTGTGGGACTCTCCCTCCCCGCATGGGAGTCTGTGCTGTGAGATTCTTTCCCCTCCTCACGTGCTTCTTCTTCAATAAGTTTCCACCTTTGCTATACCACCTTCCCTCTGTGGATTCATTCTTCCACTCCAACAAAGAGTCCGGGGAAGTCATCTGCCCAGAGGAACACCACATGTTCCAGTCCAAAAATCCCGTATCATTATGACCTGGATACTTTTGTGGACTACTGCTCAGGCATTTTCCCCTCAACTGGAATTTGTCTGATCTTTTTCTCATGATTAGATTGGGGTTATGGGTTTTTAGGAGGAAGACCAGAGAGGTAAAGTGCAATTGTCACTTCATATCAATAGTACCTATTATCAACATAATTTATTACTGCTGACTTTGATCTTGATCACCATGCTGAAGCAGCATTTGTCAGGTTTCTACAATACAAAGTTACTAACTTTTTCTGAAACTATTGCTCTTTGAACCACACTGAGGAACACTGCCTTGCAAGCTTCTAATCACCTTATTTTTCTCATTCTCTACTCTTTTCACAGGCAATATGTTTTATTACTGAAATATTTCTATCACTTATCTTCTACAATTTCCCCCTCATTCAACACCAGAACTAAGCCTATGTATAAAATGGGAAGTCATTAAGCAGTGAAAGCTGAGTTTATCAAACATTGACCTGCTCCAATATTCTGTTAATATAATGAAAATAGCCATCAGAAAGGCCCCATTTATAATTATGTCATCTGAAAAGGATAATATAGTGGCCAATAAATTAATGTAACCATTAAGTAACTGTTTGAATTAGTTTGTTGATAGACTGTTCACCCAATTGGAGAATCCTGAGTAGAGCTGGTGTTGGCATTGGAAGAGTTAGTGCAGGTGTTGGCATTTACTGGTGTTGGCTTTGGGACAGCTAAACCTACCGGAAAAAAGAACATGTGAATTAGAGTTGCAATACTATTTAGCTTCGCAGGTGTATTAATTTCCTAGGGCTGCTATAACAAGTACCACAGGCTGTGTGTCTTAAAACACAGAGATTTGTTCTCCCACCTTCCTGGAAGCTAGACGCCTGAAGCTGGCAGATTTGTGTTTTGTTATTGGCAGAACTGTGAACGCCTCTGAAGGCTCTAAGAGAAAATCCATCCCTGCCTTCTCCAGCTCCTCGTGGTTCCATGAGTTTCTTAAAGTCCATGGCTTCGTACCTTCGTCTCCGCCTCCTTCTTCGCACTGCCCTCTCCTTTCTCTCTGTGTTTTCTTCTCTCTTCCTCTTACAAGCTTCCTTGTCACTGGATTTGGTTCCAATAATCTAGGAAGATCCCATCTTGATGTCTTAAACTTAATTATTACAACTGCATGAACTTTTCCTAAATAATGTCGCATTTGCATGTTCCAGAGATTCAGACAGAAATATATCCTTTGGAGAGCTATACTGTTCAACCCACTGCAGAGGGTAAGGGTAACACATGCTTTACTTACTTCCATTATTTTTTAAAAGCCAACCTTGGCATTATACCCATGAAATTTTCAGGATAAATGAAAAAATAATGATGATTTAAAGGAATCACTCATAAGACTTAGTACAATCCTTGGGGCACTGAATTGTGTAGGAAGATGTAAAAATCTGAACATTATTGAATCTCTTATGAGAGAAAATGAAATGAATAGAGGATAAGTATATTAGCAACAGTATCTGCCAACAGCTTCTATATGACACTACATGCTCATTTTGTTCCCTTCTTTTATAATAGTATCCATGGGAAATCATCACGTTTCTACTAGAAGATCCAATTTCACATCCAATTGTTATTATTTTTGATACAATCAGCACTATCACAACCTTGTAGAAACATAATTTAATTTTTCTTTGATATGCTAGTATATTTATAGGTTTGTTTGCTAGCTTACATTTCATATCTTTAACTTCTGCTACATGTTATGGAGAAAAATATTCTCAAATTCATGATTCCAAATGATTACTTACTTCATTTACCATCTTACCATAACAGTCAAAAAGAGATATATGTACTAATCTTTGTAAAACTGTATGTAATAAAATAAAAAAAAAGTGTGTTGTAGTTTTACATCCCTAGTAGGCAGTAAATGTTCATAAATATTTCTTATGTAAATAAACATTAAAAAATAAAGACAAAATGTGACTGAATGATTTAAATAAAAGTCACATGGGTTTGTTCATGGTAGAAATGCACCTAATAATTTCAATTCTAGTCTGTTCCTCTAAAGACTGAGAGTAACATTATTATATTATAGTATCAATACTAGAGGCCTGCGGGGATAGGGCCAAAACTGGCTCTCTGACATCTCCCGAGGGGTCCTGGATTTCAAGAGGGTGTAGGCCAGGCCAAGGGACCCCACCAGTGCACAAATCCATGCACCGGCCCTCTAGTATGCATATAAGATCTTTGGTTAATCTCTTCCTGCCCTCCTCCCCCCTTCCCTCTGAGATTCATCAGTCTGTTCCATGTTTCCATGCCTGAGGATTTCACTCCTGCATTGAGCATCTGCCTCCTGGTGGTCAGTGCACATCATAGCTACTGGTCAGCCAGTTGAACGGTTGGCCGGTCAGCCAGCTGCTTGGCTTTTATATATATATAGTGGTTAAATACAATGACAATTGATGGATAAAACAGTAATTAAATAATATATTTTAAGGATCTAGAGATAGTAATAAATTTAAGAAATATTTTGATGTAGTCCTATTTGTTTATTTTCTCCTTAGTTTCCATTGCCCTAGGAGCAGTATCAGTGAAGAAATTCTTCGGCATATTCTGAGATTTTGTTGCCTATGGATTCCTCTAATATTTTTATGATTTCCCATCTTATGTTTAAGTATTTTATCCATTTTTAGTTTATTTTTGTGTATGGTGTAAGTTGGTGGTCTAGTTTCATTTTTTTGCATCTATCTGTACAATTTCCCCAACAACATCTATTCAAGTGCTGATGAGGATGTGGAGAAAAAGGAACCCTAATGCACTGGTGGTGGGAATGCAGACTGGTGCAGACACTGTGGAGAACAGTATGGAATTTCCTCAAAAAACTAAAAATGGAACTCCCATTTGACCCAGTGATCCCACTTCTAGGAATATATCCCAAGAAACTAGAAACACCAATCAGAAAGGATATATGCACCCCTCTGTTCATAGCAGCACAATTCACCATAGCTAAGATCTGGAAACAGGGTAAGTGCCCATCAGCAGATGAATGGATTAGAAAACGGTGGTACATCTACACAATAGAATACTATGCTACGGTAAAAAAGAAGGAGTTCTTACCATTTGCAGCAGCATGGATGGACTGGGAGAGCATTATGCTAAGTGAAATAAGCCAGTCAGAGAAAGATAAATATCACATGATCTCACTCATTTATGGAATATAACGAATGACATAAACTGATAAACAAAAGCAGATCCAGAGACAGAGAAGCATTGATCAGACTGTCAAACCTGAGGGAAGATAGGGGAGGGAGGGGGTAAGGAGAAGAAATCAAAGGAATTGTATGCATGCATATAAGCCTCACCAATTGACACAGACAACAAGGGGGTGAGGGCATGAGTAGGGGGGATAGGGGGTAGTGTGGGGTTAAGGACACATATGTAATAACTTAATCAATAAAGCAATTTAAAAAAGAAATATTTGCTGATTCCAAACAATAAATCATGTTAGAATCTCTGAAAGGAGAGGTGGTGAAAAGACATGAAGTAGTGCTTTTGTGGTATCTGATTGCTGAGATGCTTCCCAATGATCCTGCCTCTTGTATTCACACCACCGTGCAACCTCTTCCCACACAGTCTATGCGAGCAATAGAGTATGGTAAAAATAATAATAATGCCATTTCTGAGATTAGGCTATAAAACACACCTGTTTTGTTTGTGTGCCCCTTTTACTCTCCCACTTCCTTTCTCTGTATCTCTCGCTGTCTCTCTCTCCAGCTTGTCCTGGGCAAAGCACTATGCAGAGGCCCACATGTTGAAGAACTAAGGCCTCCAATACTTTCTTAAAGTTTCTTCATTTTTTTTCTTAAATTGAAATGTCGCCTTGTTTTACACACTAAGTTAATAAGCTAGAACATCTCAGTCTGTGATCTCTTCACCGCTTGGAAAAATCTAACAGCTCCCAATGTAGCCTGTTTACCATGCTTTTACACTCAAATCATGAGATTCCTACAGTCAGGAAAAGCATTAGGAAATTCTGCCTTCTGCTGTGGTTCAGAAAGAAGATGGTGAACCAGTAAAATAGAGCATTAATCCCTTTACTTGGAGATAGCCACTTTGTGTTTAGTGATTCTCTATGTTCCCGCATCTTTCCATCAGAAGATTGCTCTGGCCCAACTATATGTTCTAACAAGTCATGGGAAACCCTGTTACAGGCCCACATGCTGAAGAATTGAGTTCTCTGACTAGAGAGGAACTAAATCAAGAATTTCTCTAGTTCAGGTAATAACTTCAGATGACTAGAGCCCAGACTGACAGCTGGACTGAAACTCCACAAGACACACTGACTTAGCCACCCAGCTAAGCCACTGCTAGATGCCCAACCATCAAAGAGTCAGTGAGGTAAAAAAAAAATGTTCTGTGAAGCTGCTAAGTTTGGGGGTCATTTGCTATGTAACAATAGATAAATAATAGTATTTCCATATTTGAATGGCAACACACACACACATAACAAGATAACTACCAATAGCTGCATAAATACTAGATTGTTTACAAAATAAGTCCAAAGGAGAGAAATATGATATTCAGCTCAATTGGTAGGGAAGGCTTTGTAAAAAGAAATGAATTGAGTCAGGTGAGATTTGCATAGATCTTCTAAAATGTGTTCATAAATCTGTACACACCGATATGATTTTTATGTATGCCTCGTGGAAACCAGTCTCGCTGCTTTATTGTTGAGGCACAGTAATCTATGCAATCTTTCATAAATTCTCCCGGTAATTAGTTTCCTGGAATATTGCTGAGTGGCAGATTCAACTCTTGCTACTTTGCAGCACTCTGGGAAACACATGAATTACAGGACATACAGTTCTGCTGGAAAGCTATGCTAAGATGTTTCATTCACAGAAAATACACAACATATGTAATCCCACATTAAGAATGTAGGCTTCACATAGACACTGAGAACTCCACAGGGACAATACTCAGCCTCACCTACTGACTTCCCTTTTGGCACTAACAGTTTGTTCCTTTTCCTAAGGAATTTTTGGACTGAAACCCAGATTCTTGTCTGCCGGAATCAAAGAATGAATCCACAGACAGAAGATGGCATAGCAAAGGTAGAGATTTATTGAAGAACAAGTACAGACTCTCATCTGAGGAGAGGGAACGAGTCCCAAGTAAGGAAGGGGAAAGGGTCCCACTGAGTTCCTTTTCCCTATGGCTGATAAAGGCTGCAGATCCTGGTGCCTTGATATCCCCTCTGATTGGTCACTATTCCCTTAGACTGGTTACTATAGTAACTCCTGGGCTCAAAGGTGGAACCTCACTGAGGTTCTTCCCAATCCTTCCACATTGTTCCCCTATTCCCTCTGGGCTTTCTTCTTCTTCTTCTTCTTCTTCTTCTTCTGAAGGAAGGAAGGAAGGAAGGAAGGAAGGAAGGAAGGAAGGAAGGAAGAACTTCCTTCTCTTTATTTTGTAAATACAGACGTTTTGCTGTTCCCAGCTTCCCAATTTTTCTATGGAAATGTACCTGTTGCACCTTTCCAGCTCCCCCATTATATGGAAATGTACCTTCTGCTCTCTGAAGCCCAGTGCTTTTCTCCATGGTCCCCTTAATTTCCAGAATTTCTAAAATTTCCTAAACCTTCCTATTTTACCCCTGAAATTCCTGTTTTACATAGACCCAGGAGACTTTAAGGTTCAGTGTTCTTGACCTTTCTGGAATGTTACCTGCCCACGTAGAATCCTGGAAGAGGTTGGAATTTCCCTTTTAGTCTTTCTTGAACTGAAACAACACCTTTATTTACATACTCAACTAATAATGCTGGTTCTGCCTCCCAGGTAACATCAGTCTATGATCTCTTCACAGTGTGGAAAACCCACTAAGGTCTAAATCTGACTGTCTCACATGCTTTGTACCCAAGCCATAAGAGTCCTCAAGTCAGGAAAATCATTAGGCCTGTTTACCTTCTACAGTGGTTTAGAAAGATGTGGTTGGGTGCAGGTAGAACATAGTATTAATCCTTGCACTTGAAAATAGCCATCTGACTTTTATTCATTCTCTAAGTCCTTTTATCTTTTCATCAGAAGATTAAGCTCTGGCCCAGTGAGATTTTTCTAGCAAGTACTCTTTGTCTCTTCATGCTGCTCTCTCAGACTTGGAGTAAAATATGGCTGTACTGTATTGGGTTTAAGATTGCAACCCTAGTGTTATGATCATAACATTATTATAACAAACTGTATAAGTGAATTTCTCTAAATTACATTTAGTATAGGTGAAGTTTGCATTGGCAATTGGGAAAACTACATAATTAATATGAACTACATAATTAATATCTACTAATGTAGATATTGCAAGCAAATCCTGTATAATATAAGGACTATACTTTCTTTATAAGCTTTCAAAATAATTTTTCCAATTTATTGAATTCTTCAGTGTTGATGATGCAAGTGTAAGCAGAGCATGAGCATGACCACCTTCTGTCGCTGGTGTTAAGTTCATTGCTGTATTATCTACTTAGTCTATATGGCACGTTGTTTTCCTATTTGTGCTGCTTTATAAGAGGGTGAGGAGACAGAGAAAGAGAGAGAGAGGGAGTGGGAGAAGGAGAGAGTGTGCTTATGAAAGAAAAAAACATACTGATGGGAAGATTGAATAATATTTTTAAACTAGGGGCCCAGTGCAGGAAATTCGTGGACTGGGAGACAGGGGTTCCTCAGCCCAGCCTGCCCCCTCTCACATATTGGGAGCCCTCAGGGAGTATCCTACTAATAGCTTGGGCCCATTCCCTGCTTCCCTTGGGGAGCAGGCCTAAGCCAAAGTTTGGCCTCCCTTTGTGGGAGGCAACCAGGCTAATCAGGGGAAGCTACCAGCCCCATCACCCTGCTGCTGCAGCCACTGCCAGTCACCGCAGCCACTGAGATGTTTTCATCAACACGGACTCCAGTCCTTTCAACATGAAAAAATGACAACTTTCTTTAGGCATTTTCAAGATGTGTCTTTCACAGGATATGACATTTCTTTCTTTCTTTTTTTTAATCCTCACTTGAGGATATGTTTCCATTGATTTTAGAGAATGTGGAAGAGAAGGGAAAAACAGAGAGAAACATCAAAATGAGAGGAACACTTTGATTGGTTGCCTCCTGCATATGCCCTGACCTGGGCCCCAGCCAGGGAGGAGCCTGCAACCGAGGTATATGTTTTTGGTCAGAATTGAACCCAGACCTTGCAGTCAGCAGGCTGAGGCATTATGCACTGAGCCAAACCAGCTAGGGCAGGTATGACATTTCTTAGCCCTCCAGCAGTGGACCTTCATTTTTTTTCTCCAGGAGTGTGGTGGGAAAACCCTAGATCACCTTTAGGGATTCTTATTACCCAAGTTACTAAGAATTTTACCAGTGGCAAACAGGGAGCTTAGCCAATGAGCGGTAAGAAAAGATGTTTCCTCTATAGCTCACTTCTATCACCAGCTCCAGCCCTGCCCCTCTAATCCCAGCTCCATCCTCTGGCTGAGGATGCAGGCCTGGGAAGGAGACCCTCAGACCCCTGTGATAACTGGCTCTGCCCCTTCCCAGGCCTGCAGCCTCTGCCTGAGGCTTCAGACTTGGGCAGAAGACCCCCAAGCCCCTCTGATTGCCACCTTCACAGAACCCAGGCTTCTGCGATCACTGGCTCTGATCCTGCCCCATGCCTTTGCCAGCTCTGCCCTTGCCCCACTGGCAGCCTCTGGCCAAGGCTACAGGCCTTGGCAGGGGACAAGCAGGCCCCTCTGATCTTGGGCTCTGCCCTTGCCCCACTACAGTCTCTGGCCAAGGCTATAGGCCTGGGCAGGAGACCCCCAGGCCCCTGCCATTGCTGGCTCCACCCTTGAGCCTCTGGCCAAGGCTGCAGGCCTGGGCAGGGTACCCCCAGATCCCTGCTTTGCTGACTCCACCAGTGCCCAGGCCCCTGCAATCTCCAGCCTTGCTCCTGCCCAGGCTTGAGGCCTCTGGACCAGGCTTTATGCCTGGATAGGGCACCCTCATACCCCTCTGATCACTGGCTCCACCCTTGCATATGCCTGAGACCTCTGGTCTGGGCAGGGGACCCCCATCCCCCTCTGATTGCCTGTTCTGCCCCTTGGGCCCCCTGCCTCCCCCACCACCTGCCTGGCTAACAGGCCTGACGACTTCAGTGGCAGGGCTGAGCCAGACTGAGCACCGCCATCTTGTGGCTATGGGGGTGGCCATCTTTGTGACAGAGTGATGCCTTATTTGTGCATTACTCTCTTATTAGATAGGATAGATACAGTATTAAACAATGCAATCCAACCACAACCTAGCCTCATTAGAAGTAAAAAAGATAATTAAATAAATGCTTTCTCACTTTCACAGTCCTCATGCTATTCTCTGGCACTTGTTAAAAGTAATCAGTGCCAAGTGCTGGGGGAAAATTTAGAAGTACGTTTGGCATGCTGAAAAATCCTTCTGACCCTTTAGAGCTCTTGACCTCTCATTGTAGAAAGTCAGGGGCAAAAGGCAGCGTTTTGCTACAGTTAGAAAGGCTGGCTCTTGTACCTTCTCTTGTTGGTTTTATACCCAAGCACTTAAATGCTTTAATCCCACTTTCATATTTTATGATAGACCACATTTCAATGCCCCTGTTTGAAGAATTGTCCCTAATATAGCCACCTAACACAGGGGACAATGAGCTAAACAGCTACCATGGCACAGACATTTATGTTTAGCAAAACTAATTGCTTGGTCTCTGCATTTGTCTCTGTGGTTGTCTTACACTTGACTCACTGCTTTGTGTCTGGAGCTTGTCAACCTGGCTCCTGGCCAGGGTATTCATTACCTTTATTAGGCGTCCTGTGTACTTCTTGGGAAATACTAATGTCACTGATTTTTTGTATGTCTTTGTCTCTAAGTCAGCACTTAGTGTAGAATAATTTATAGGAGGTTAAGAGAAAGAAGGGCCTTCTCACATGCTTCTAAAAATGAAATTAGTATGCTGTGGGAAAACACACACACATGCACACACAACATGACACAGTTCTAATATGTATTTTTGACAATTAGTCTTTTCTTTTCATGAAAGCTATTCTGGAATTTCAGCCTGCCATCCATTTTTCATTTCTCATTTGCTGGTCTTTTATTTCTTTGATCTTTCCCACAGCTTCCTCCTTTCTCATCACCCATCTTCTGTCTTCCACTGGGATAGTATTTTACTAAGATCTCCTTATTTTTTTCATTGAATAGGATTCTGTCAAGAAACTTAAGATCTGGTTTGGCTCAATATTACAATCAAAAGACAGAACCCCTAGATTAAAATGTCTATTTTTCAAGCATAGGATTTCTCCCAGGATAATTATGACATACACTGTGATAACTTCTGTTTATAATAGTATATATCTAACAAATTCTATTCAAGTACAATGACTAAATTAGGCATCCTGCAAGCAAAAACTTAAGCTTTATTTTTAATGTAATTTAAACTAGTAAGGCTAAATGATCACTGAAAGAACTTATTAAATAGATATTAGGACACATTATATGAAATTCTCCCCATCCTGTAACCTATATTTGCCAAAGAGGTTAAAAAAAAGTTTCAGATGTTATAAATTTTCCTAAATTTGATGAAAAATAAGAAAAAAATCAAAATAAGATAAAAAGTAACTTCAAATTATTAAGGTGCTTTTCTACTGGTTAGAGCCTTTTACGCATCATCTATTTCAGAAGATTAAATTTAGGTCTCATAAATGAAACAGTAATTTTAGGGGAATATGGGCTGGTTTAGGGAATTTTTAGAATTGGGGTCCATGGGGGGAAAAAAACCATCTTCATATCACAAGGAAGCCAGGTGCAGTTGCATTTTCGTAAGACAAGGAAGCAGCAACAGGTATGTTGTTGTCTTTCATAAGCACACTCTCTCCTTCTCCAGCTCCCTCTCTCTTTCTCCATCTCCTCACCCACTCTTTTAAAGCAGCACAGATAGGAAAACAGAGTGCCATGTAGCCTAAGTAGATAATACAGCAATGAACTTAACACCAGAGACAGTAGGTGGGCCTGCTCATACTTTACTTGCACTTGCATCATCAACAGGTATATTTCCATCAGACAAGGGAACTGGAAGTAGCCAAAAGAGGTCTATGTTTACAAAATAAAGAAGAAGGAAGAAAGCCCAGAAGGAATAGGAGGACAATGAGGGAGGAGTGCCTCAGGAGTCACTATAATAACCAATTCGAAAGGGAATATTTACCAACCAGAGCGGATGTGAGGACACAGGAACTGCAGCCTTTGTAAACCATGGAAACAGTAGTCAGTCGGTGGGACCCTTACCCCTCCCCACATGGGAGTCTGTACTTGTTCTTCAATAAATCTCCACCTTTGCTATACTACCCTCTGTCCGTGGATTCATTCTTCGATTCTGGCGGACAGAGAATCCAGGTTCCACTCCAAAAATTCTGTTTCATAAGCACCTTTATTTTTTCTAACATGACTCAGTAATTAACATATTTTGTGACAGATCTATTTTAGCTGACAAAAATATGGAAAATATGTATTTTGAACTTTCATAGCTTGGATTTCACAATTGATAACCTCTAAGTTTTCCTAAAAAATAATAAAAACATAAAACCTCTGCTTAATATTTTGTAGTTTTGTATAGTTGCTATTAAATATAAACAAAATATTAATGAAAATAGCATATTTACATACCTGTCATTTTTATTCTATTATCTAGAAAGCTAGAACTACTTGTATTTTTACTGCAGTTTGTTGTGGACAATGAATAAATATATATAGTAAATGATCAATAATTGAATGCAGTTCTATTTCCATTTGTTTATTTGCCTTAGAAAGGCAAGATTAATTTATTGACCACATTATTTATAACCTGTTAAACACAAAGAGGATTTGTAGCATAATTATTTCTTTTTATTCAGCCTTCCTCTTTGAGGATCTATAGCCTCACTATGGGGCGATGCACTGATAATTTCAAGCTTCCGTTTTTAGCTCTTCTCTTTCATGCCCCTTCAATAATTCATAGTGTAGACCAAACTGTAGAGTTCGGTTGAGGAAGGATTTGTGTGTGTGTGTCTGAATCGCGGGCATTTTCTTTGCTCCAGATCATGCACATATTTCCCTTCGAGGAACTGGAGGGACAGCCAGCTTCATGTGCTTCTGAGCGCCTGGCATTGTGAGCTGCTTCTGCACATAATTACTGCAGGTGCTTCTGGCCCAGAAATGATCCTGCGATCCAATCGCTGTGTTTCACTTTCTGTGATCATGGCCAGTTCACAGAACACAACGAGGGTGGAAGATTGTTGTTTTCCCGTGGGCTGACTAAAGTTACAGGGCTGATCTCTTGACCCTTAATTGCAGTGAGTTTGATTGCTCAAGCAACCCCAGTGTGCATATTTGGAGTTGGTATGGCATTTTGCTGTTGAGTTGATTATCAATATCCTAACACACTCATATTATTTAGAAAGAGAGAGATAGAGTTGTTTATATAATTGCCTTTCATTTTAAAGAGTTAAATGCAGCTGGTGTCACAAACAAACTACCTCACCTCCTCTAATATTTTAGACTTGGTGATGTATTTCGGCAAATGACTGCTGTGATTAGTGTCACTGCTCCCCCTCCTTGTGAGGTATAACACTGCCCATCCTGAGGTTGTAGGGTCACAGGAGAAATGCAATCACTCATCACTGGAATGAAGTCAGTACAGGAATTCCAATTCTTCAAAAATAAACTTATTTTAATAAGAAGGGATTTTTAAATAACCAATGCAACGTGGTATTAAGAATCGCTACTCTTACTACATTCCTAATCTCAGACCACATTACAAGGAGTTGGTTTTAGTAAGTATTTTAATTGTTTCCTCTTCTGATTTTCATTTCCTTACTCATCATAGCATCTCTCATCAGCCTGAGTTTCAAATATTCCCTGGGAATAGTCGTCCGTGTTCATACCAGGGAAATTGATCAGGTATTTAAAGTATGAATTCGTTTCTCCATAATAACCAGCTCGATCCTACTGGCAAACCATTTAATTCAAGACGGATGTTCATTTTTGCCTCACTCAATGCTGCTTTGTTCTCAATTCCTGCTTTGTTTCTCAAAGGTGACTTGGTTGATGAAGTTAAGTGCCTTTTAACCACTAGAGGGAAACACCAATCTACTCTGAGCAATGCAGTGTCTTCACAGGGCAGCTGTCTTCCTGAAGCTTCAGGTGCTGCGGTTTGTTTTGTGTTGATCTTTTCTTTCCTGAATATTGACAGCATTGTAATGAGAAATCAGCAAAAGGTGTATATTGATCAAAAATATTTAGTGAGAATAATTTCCTTTTTATTGAATGCTTTGGAGCCTAGTCCTTGCTGTAGTTAATGTATTTTTGAAGTAAATAAGTGGCTCCAGGTCACTGGGGACGTGCTCTCATCAGATCCAGAAAGCAATGCTCTTTAAATGCTGCTGTACTGTGTCCACACAAAATATATTGAGTGAGCAAACAAGCAGCTACCGAGTGTGACCTCATTCTAATAGAAAAAAAAAATATTTTTAAACAAATCAAATTCCGTTTGCATCCTAGAGCCATGATGTTAAAAGTATCCTTCACAATGTCCTCAGTATTGTTCTGGCCCCCACATACTTTATTTATTGAATTTATATTTTTTAATTATCTGTATCCATTTTATTACTTGCATGTATGGATACTTGATATGAACTCAGTTTTAGTAGTTGTCTCTTATTACTACAGAGTTATGTAGTTTCATCTCCTTTCCTTGTAACTTTTTTGGAGTTTTAAAGCACAAGTTTTGGGACAACGTTGAAGGTTGAGGCTCACGATAATAATGCTAGATAAATGGATTTTAGGAACCCAGTAAAAATACACAGAGAACCCTAGTGGATAGAGAGAGCGTTGGCCTGCGTTGCAGGCTACTGCCCGGCCCGGGCATTGGTCAGCGGTGTTTCTCTCACATAGATATTTCTCTCTGTCTGTCTTTCCCTCTCTCTTCCACTCTCTCTAAAAATCAATAGAAAAATGTCCTCGGGTGAGGGTTAAAAAAGAAATACACAGGTAATTCAGTGGCACAGAATGGCCGTCAAAGTGAAGATGCTGAAGCAGGTAAAAGCAGTTAGAGAAATTGTGGACACAAGGAACATTAAAATATCATAAGCTGCAAAAATAAATTGTTTTCATGCATGTTGCAAAATGTCTCATTTTGCTTGCTTTCAACGTGAAGAAAGAATGCAAGATGCTTGCAGATTGGTTTATTCAGTCCCAGTTGGTTTTTATATTAATGAACCCACAAAAAAATAGCCAGTTAGCCCATTAAAGCAGTGTGTTTGAGCAATGATCTGTCTTGCTGGGTTTCTAGGTACACTTACCCTTCAATTCAACATAGTTGTAGAGGACCTTATTTTTCCTTATAAGTTACCCCTACACTTTTGACCACAATTAATTGGTGCAGGTATTGGCAATTCACCAAAGTTGGGCAAATGAGCATCACAAAAGTTGCTCATGTTCTCCTGTAGGTAATCATGTGACAGAAACCAAGACAGAGAAGGAATGAGGCAGATATGCAAAAGGAAATGCAACCGGAATGGTCCTGCAAAGCCTTCTAAGCAACTGCATTTCTGCAACTGCATTTTTGTGTATTACTTTATGTGTGAGACCTGAATGTCTGTGACTATATGTGCATTTTGCTATGTCTCTTACTTGTGGTTAAAAGAATCCCAACTGATCTTGGTATGAAGCAAATTTCCCTGGGGATTTCTTCTGTGAATAGGAAAAACACTTTTTCAATAGTTCACTATCTTTCTTGTTTAAAACTAGAATGCAGATTTCTGTTGAAAAACATCGTAGTTACATTGTGTATGTAACGGAAGTTTCTCCAGTCTAACAGGAGTTAATCCCAAGGTTGGTTCTCTCCACAAATTTAATCACCGTCTCCCACCACTCCTACCTATAACCTCTTGCACAATGATACTGAAAATAGAACATGGAATTATAGAATGTTAGATTTAGAAAATGTTTACCCATTCTCCACCCCTCCCTATGTCCACCCATTACTCTCGTAGTCCCTGCAGTATGGCTGGCCCTGTTCTGGCAACTTGAGATGCAGTGACACATTTTACTGAGACCTGAAAGAGGGGTTCAGGAGTCAGCAAGGTGAAGAGTTGGATGAGATATCTTCCAGGTGCATAGGAACACACTTTGTGGCCATCTCTATAGAGTTGGGGTCTGCATCAGTTTAAGCTCCCCTGGGTTCACTGAGTATTTGAGTTGTCTGTAGTTTTTGTTTGTTTGCTTGTTTTTTTTTTTTGCAATTATTAACTTTTTTATTATATTAAAACATTTAATGAAAGATCTATGTTTTTAAGATATTTTTAAGTGTACAATGCATTGCTATCTATAGGCACAATGCTGTATAGCAGATGTCTACAGCTTTATCTGACCTAACTGAAACGTTATATTTCTTGGTTAGCAACACCCCATTTCCCACTTCTCCAAGACCCTGGAAACCATCATTTTATATTTTGTTTCTGTCAGTTTGACTATTTTGATAACCTCATAGAAGTGGAATCATTTAATACTAGAGGTCTAAATATTTGTGCATTTGGGGGGGGGGGGTCCTTCAGCCCAGCCTGTGCCCTCTTGCAGTCTGGGAACCCTTGGGGGATGTTCATTTGTTGGCTTAGGCCCATTCCCTGGGTGATTGGGCCTAAGCTGGCAGTCAGACATCCCTCTGGCAGCCCAGGAACCCTTGGAGGATGTCCACTTGCCAGCAGGGAGTAGGCCTAAGTTGCAGTCGGACATCCTTAGTGCTGCTGAGAAGGCAGGAGAGGCTCCCACCACCACCGTTGTACTGGCAGCTGTCAACCTGGCTTGTGGCTGAGCAGAGCTCCCCCTGTGGGAGTGCACTGACCACCAGGGGCAGCTCCTGCATTGAGCATCTGCCCCCTGGTGGTCAGTGTGTGTCATAGTGACCAGTCATTCCCAGTGGTTCTGCTGTTAGGGTCAATTTGCATATTACCCTTTTATTATATAGGATTTGTCCTCCTATAACTGGCTTATTTCACTAAGCATAATGTCCTCAAGGTTCATCCACATTGTTGTCATCACATATGCAGGAATTCCTTTTTTTTTAAGGCTGAATGATATTTCATTGTATGTATATACCACATTTTTAAATCCATTTATCTGTTGATTGATATTCTGGTTACTTCCAGATCTTGGCTATTGTGAATGGTGCTGCTATGGACATGGAAATTCTAATATCTCTTCAAGATTCTGATATTAATTTCTTTGGATAAATAACCAGGAGTGGGATTGCTGGATAATATGTTAATTCTCCTTTTAAGTTTTTGTGGAACTTCCATAATGTTTTTCATAGTGGCTACATCATTTTGTATTTCTACCCAGTGTGCAAGGGTTTCAATTTCTCCACATCCTCACCATCACTTTCTTTCTAAACAGTGGCTGCACTGACAATTATGAGGTGATATCTCATTGTGATTTTGATGTGTATTTCCCTGGTACTTAGTGACTTTGCACAACTATTCATATATCTGATAGCTATATGTGTCTTCTTTAGAGCAATGTTTAAAGCTTTTGTTCATTTATTTTTCATATATATATATATATATATGTGTGTGTGTGTTTGTGTGTGCGTGTGTGTGTGTGTGTGTGTGTGTATAGAAACATCAATGATGAGAATCTTGATTAGCTGCCTCTTACACGCACGCCCCTTACTGGGGATTGAGCCTGAAACCTCTGCATGTGCCCTTACCGGAATCCAACCCTGATCTCTTGGTTCATGGGTTGTGGCTTAACTACTGAGCAATACTGTCTGGGCTTTGTTTATCCATTAATCTAGTTATTAGGTGTTTTTTTATTATTTTTTTAAAATTGATTTCAGAGAGTAAGGAAGAGAGAGAGAAAGAGAGAGATAGAAACATCAATGATGAGAGAGAATCATTGATTGGTTGCCTCTGCACACCCTCTTTCGGGGATCGAGCCCGGAACCCAGGCCTGTGCCCTTGACCAGAATTGAATCCTGGGACCCTTCAGTCTGCAGACCGATGCTCTATCCACATGCCAACTAGGTAAGGCTGCTTTTGTTTGTTTGTTTGTTGTTAGTTTTGCTATTGCATTGTAGATGTTTCCTTATATATTTTGGAAATTTATCCTTTTTTAGATATATGCTTTGCAAATATTTTCACCCACTTTGTAGGTTGCCTTTTCTTCTACTGATTATTTGTTGTTTTTGTTGTCATTATTTTCCTGTGCAGAAGCTTTTTAGCTTGATGTAGTCCCACTTATCTATTTGTGCTTTGGTTGCCTGTCATTTTGTTGTCATATACATAAAATCATTGGCAAAAACAATGTCATGAACTTTACCCCTACGCTTTCTTTCAGTAGTTTTATAGTTTCAAGTGTAACACTTAAGTCTCTAATTTATTCCGGTTTTTGTGCATAAAAGGTTCAATTTCATTCTTTTGCCTGTGAATATCCATTTTTCCTAACGTAATTTGTTGCAGACGCTATCTTTTCCTCATTCCGTATTGTTTGCATTTTTGTCAAAGATCAGTTAATCATATATGCATGGGTATTTTCATATGATAGTGTTGAAGAATTAGAGAGCTGATCTAATCTATATACTTCTGTCAAAAAACTTAGAATGGGCCTCCTATTTCTGTCAAAAGGGTTACAATTATGCTTTTCTTCTTTAAGAAACACTAGTTGGTAGGTATGACTCTTAATTTCTTTCTAATCATTTATGATTTACTTGATCATTTGTTTATTGAATTTTATGTACAATGCAGTTCTTTCTCAAATTCACTCATTTTTTTTCTGTTTCATTTGAAACCCATAAAATAACTTTTACACTGAAGAGGTCTTTTATTTTTTTTTTTAAATGGCTTGGATTTATAGGAATATTCACTTGTTCAAAATTGAGACTCATTTCTTTAAAGTTGCAGTAATTTCCTTTATGGTTAGCATTGCAGAAATGTCTTTATAGATTTTCCTAGAGCAATGTTGTATAGTAAAACTGTCTGCAATAATGTCAATGTTCTGTACCGCTGCTGCCCAGTCTAGGAGTCAATAGCCACAGGTGGTTATTGAGCACTTGAAATGTGACTAATTGAGGCTGAACTAATTATTTTTAATTTTTTAAGTTTTAATTAATTTAGGTTTAAGTAGCCACATATAGCTAGTAGCAATCATATTGGAAAGCATAGGTCTAGGGTATATGGTCATTTTTTTAAAATGCTCCATTTGTGCTTAAAGAATGGGATAATTGGTAGATTTGGGGTTGCATATATATTCGTGAATCAAGTTTACTATTAATATAATTTAAATCTTTAGCCTTATAAAATTGTTTTTCTCTTTACTTTCTACCATACCATATTCATTTATCTTGGGTGTGTCTCTTTTAGTTAAAACCTTCTATTTATTGGGCTATTGATAGGAGTGAATTCATTTCTACTACAATGTTTTATATTTATGCTGATTTTTATTGTATTTCTGCTGCTTTTCCTTTTTAAGGTTAATTGAACTTTTAGTCACCTTTCCCATACACTGGTGTAGAATTATACACACTATTTTTCTAGAGCAATTATCTGAAAATTATTAATACACAAATCTTACTTTAATTGTATTTAAGGTAACTCAATAACAGGCCTTTTCTCTTGAATGATCCAAAGACATGAAAGGATTTCTCTCTGCCTAGATACCTTCTTTATTTTACATTGTCATCCAGTATAGTAGTTTTACTTGTATTTGAACACCAAAAAGTACATATTGCTGATAGTTAATTTGATACTCTAGTTTATTTGCTCAGCACGCCTCTCTACTCTTAGACATTACTTCAATATTATTTTCCTTTTAAAATAAAGCATTTATTAATCATGTGATGGTGATAAAAACATCACTTGTCTTTGAAATTATATACTTAGCCATATATCCTTTAATGTAATGAAAGATACTTGCTTGATGGTCATTTTTTCTCAAAACTTTGAAAATAATTTTCATTGCCATTGAAAGAAGCTGTTTTCTTATTGGAAACTTTGAACTCTTCTTTTCATCTGTGGTGTTCTATAGTAAGTATTACTGTGACAGGTCTCGTTATGTTTCTACATTTCCCTATTCTACTTAATTTTCATACTTTTCATATGTCCTGACTCTGACATATTGAGTAGATAGTTAATGATTTGGTTCCAGGATCCAACATTCCCCCTCCCCTCTCAAGCCCCTCCACAGATAACAAAATTCACAAATTCTCAAGTCTCTTATCTAAAATGGCATACTGTTTGAATATAACCCATGTGCATCCTCCTGTGTACTTTAAACGATCTCTAGTTTACTTACAATACTTAATAAAGTGTAAATGCTATAGAAAGAGTTATATTATTTAGAAAAAAATAGTAAGAAAAAAAGTGTCTATGCATTTGGTAAAAATGCAACCATCAAACACTTAACTACATAATACATGTCAACAGCAACATAACTTAAAAAATATATTTTTGATCTGTGATTGGGTGAATCCATGGATATAGAGTCCATAAATATGGAGGGCTGACTATCTGACCCCTTTATTCTTTCTATTCAATTATCTTAATTTCTCTTTGATTTTTGTTACATCTCTTTTTATCCCATTAGTTATTAATACTTTTTCATATTCTTTTTACCTCTTAGTCTTTCTATGCTGTATCCTAGTTGATTTCCTCAGGCCTCTTTGTGAGAGTACAAATTATCTTTATCATTAGTCTAAATACTTATCTGATCCACTAAATTTTACTATATTTATTTTTTTAATTTATAGGATTTATATTTGTTTCTTTTAAAATGTACCTAGTTTTGTTTGATTTTTTTAGTGGTATTTTCTTTCTTACTCATTTAAAATGTATTTTTTGTTAAACATATTCAGCTCATGATTTTATATTTAAGACCCAGAAATTCTAATATCTGCATTTATGGGGCATGCATGTTTATTAAATTGTTCTTCCACATTCTTCTTTACAGTGAATTATTTGCTAAAGTATTTTGTAATTTTGGATTGTGAATTCAAGTTCAGCTGAGTTCATTTTGGGGAATAACAAGGCTTGCTGTCAGGGTATATCCATTCAGGAAGAATTTGCATTTCTTTCTGTCTGGTATACAAAAACTCTACCAAACCAAGGTAAATTTCACTTACCTTAATGCTCCTCTTGAGGTACCTAAGACCAACATTGTGGTAGACTATATTAGAAGACAGCATCCAAGCCTGGGGTAATAAATTTTCAGAGGAGGCTTTCTCAGACAGAGGAAATAAATCTCCCTTTGCTTATGAATGATGATTTATACAATATTCTCTTATTTTAAATGTGTATCCTTTTAAATGATCCTGGCTTTCTGAGAAGTCTCTGTCACAACTCCCCAAATTATGGGGATCAAGGGCTGATCTTCTGACCCCTAGCAGCCGTGAAACTCAAAGCTCTAAATTTCTGATATTGGCATCCACCCTTAGTCACTGTGATTTGTCAGACTGTTCATTATTCTGCAGGTAAATTTATATTTTTAATTCTTGTGGACTTTTCTTTCTGTTTTGTGGGCACAAAATACATTTGCAATAATATTTTGTAGTGCTTTATTTAGAGTTTGTAGGTGTTCTAATGTAGAAAGATTTTACATAATATCTAATGTGCCCTGTACACTTCACTATATTTTTTCAGATGCATTATCTTATTTATTCTTAATAACCAGAGGATATACTGTAGCTACCTGGCTTTTTCCATTTCTATCTATATTCTGGTTTGATTTTATTATAAGCTCCTCTGAGAAAAAGAATAAACTTAACTTTTCCATCATGCCAAATAAAACCATAACTATGTAAACAAAAGATTTAGCTTAAAGTCTTTATTTAGAACACTCCCAAGAACATACACATTTTATTCAGAAAAGTGGCATATATGTATATTTTTATCTAACTATTGATAAAGCAGAAAAGCCTCTATAGTAAAAATGGTACCACTCCTGCTAGCAAGGACTTAGACAAATATAAAAATGAGGCAACCTTTATTCTTCCAAAGTTGCCTCCCTCTGCTATTTCATGGAACCCACTTCATATATTCCACTTCTGTCACATACCTTTTTATTATTAGATTACTTGTATGATGAAGATAATATTATTATTTGGTTACATGTTAAACTATGAGCTATATGTCCTTAATTTTGATTTATGTTGATAGAATTGTGTCACATCAATTTCTACTATGGTTTAGTTGCTAAGTTATAATGTCTGTTAGAGACAAAAAAAGCACCTATTATTCATCATGGCGCTACTGAAATATGACTGGTTAATTATAATAAAGCTTATTTTCTTAAAAACTAGGATCTGACACTTTGTATTTTAATATATGCTTATGATAAACTATCTCAACAAGTTATCTATCCCTGGTGTGACAGTGAGAGTTTTAATCTTCGTTGATTGAGATTTTGCATGTGTGATTCTCCAGGGAAGGTATGTAGAGAGGCTTATATACTTGTTTCATTTTTGGTGACTAGTCATAGTGCATGGAGTCATGGTTTGCACAGGGTTCTGAGCTGAGTCCAGGCTCAGGAAAGAAGAGCATTTGGTTATAGATGGAGACAAGAGGAATGGTGGCATGGGTGCTAGAGGTTTGCCACCTACATTCCTAGGAAACGCCTTGTTCACCGCACGGTACATCATTCTTCTACATCTACTATCTGCCCAGTTGACAAGTGTGGGCCAGGCTGGTTTTCTATATAAAAAGATGGCAAGTTGTTCTTATTCCTGTGATGAAACCATTCTGTGTCTTCCAAATACTTATATAAGGCATTGGACCTCACTTCATGATAAACAGTCAGACTGGGGCTCCCAAGGAATGTGTTTGTTAGTAATAGAATTGGAAGTGCTAGCCATTGACTGTGGACCATGCTGACCACAGGTAGGGATCTCGTTTAATTCAGGGAAGAAAAGAAGGACTTGTTTTCTCTGCTTATTCCTATATCTTCCCAAACCACACAGAGAAAACCAAATTTAATGCTTGTGATTAATATTAATGAGTAGTAGGCCATAATTTTAGGAGGTTGGCTCTAACATGGTTTCTTTTTAAAAAGGTGAAACTACTCGAGTAAATTGGATCAATACTGATCCTAAGTAGAAACTAAATTGAAGCTTATATGCTATTGGGAAAATAATTAAAAATCAGATTAATTTTTATGCCTTTGGAAAAGACATAAATCTCTTGTACTGCTCTGGCTGCTATGAGACAATGACATGTGGGAAGATATAAATCAAGAAGGATCTTCACTAGAAAATGTAATTTCATTTAATGTAACAGAAAAAAATGATGATTATTGATTCTGGCAAATTACATAGCCTCATACGGACTATTACATGCGAATATCTTACATTTTATGCTAAAGGAGAAAGATCCAGTTCATTTATTCAAGAATTATTTAGTACATATAATATTGCAGGCACTGTGCCAGTCTCTGGAAACATATAGATGATTAAAAACCAATTTTACCTAAAACAGTTTATAGATTAGCAGATGAGACAGATGAGGGAAATTATTCTTAAAGCAAAGTAATGATGGAAGTACAGAGGTCCCTTTACAAATTAAAGATTGCTCAGGTAAGCCTGGGGAAAACGGAAACTTTCAGAGCAGGAGCTTTGATCAAAGGATGCATAAAATTAAAAAGTAATTCAATTTAAATCGATTTAAAAGAGATATAAAATGTTCAACATTATATAAATAACTACTAGTGAAATTAAATTGGAAGTACCCTCATTCATACATTTGAAGGTGGGAATGGATGAGGAGCATGTATGGGAGAGTGAGTATGCAGAGAAGGGGAGACACAGACAGATATAAAATTTAGGAGAAGGGAAAGTGGAGAGGGAAAGAAGAGAAGCACTATGACAATACTTTTATTGGGAGTGGATTCAAGGTCACTCATCTGCCTTTCAGACTAGCTTGTCAGTATCATCACTTTTTTTTCTTTTTTTATGCATGCCTGTGATGAGTGTTCATTATAGAACAATAGAATCATATTCAGCCCGGCCAATGTGGCTCAGTGGTTGAACGTAGACCCAGGAACTAAGAGATCACAGTTTGATTCCTGGTTAGGGCACATGCTGGTGTTTTGGGCTTCATGCTGGCGTTTTGGGCTTCATGCCTGGTAGAGGAGGTGCAGGAGGCAGCCGATCCATGATGTTCCTATCTCATTGATATTTCTACCTCTCTAGATCTCTAAATTCCTCTCTCTCTCAAAACCAAAATATTAAAAAAAGCAAAAGAAGAAAATAAAAATCAACTGTAATTTTATTCTTTGCATTTTAGGGTCATAGGCTTTTAGAAATTTTCCTTGGCATTTTCATAGTATACAAATAATACGTAAGTATGAATTTTTAAAACCAAAATGGCATTGCACTATACTTAATATTTTAAAATTTATTTACGATTTTTATCTTTATTGTTGAAAGTATTACAAATGTTCCTCCCTTTTTCCCCTGTTGCCCCCACTACCCAGTTCCCACGCTGACCCAGGCCTTCACCACCCTATTGTCTGTGTTCATGAGCAATGCATATGCGCATATAAATTCTTCGGTTACTCCTGCCCCTGAGAAGAGTATCATCACTTTTGCTCATGGACCTACACAAAGTTAATACCCGCATCATCCCCATCATTCCTATCGATGAACAGTCTTTGATCTTGCATTTTCTACGTAACAAAGAACATGTGTCCTATTCAACTATAAGTTGAATAATATTCAGAATCCTTATGCTTGCTCTCTTAAGGTTCACCGTGATCTGGCACAGAGTTGGATCCCTTACTTTTCCCCTCTCTGAAGCTCTGCTCCAGAGGAATGGGTCCCTTTATTGTCCTCTGTGCATGTCTTTGTTTATTTAGGGTTTATGTCAATGTCTTGACTGGGAAGTTTGTGGGGTTTTTTTGAGGATTTTGCAATTCTCAGTACCCATGTTAGACTTTTTCAGATTGCTACCAACTGGTAATTCAGACTATTTTAATTAATAAGAACTTTAAGAGAGTGCACGGACAAGTAAGAGAGACAGGAAGAAATACCAGCAGATTCAGAACCAGAATTCATTAACACGGAGCCTTTAAAGATGGAAAAGCAGCAACACCTAGCCTGGAAGGAGTGCATAAAAAATGCAGTAACTTTATTGTTCTGTTTCCTGAGAATCAGGTAGCCCTAGTTCAATGCCTCTACTGCTGCTTGATTCTTGCCTCTTTTTCTCAACAACATTCCTCTCGTCTCACTATTTCTGCTTATTTCTTCCTTTATGTATCTTTTTTATTTTGTATCACTCTTTTATAATCTGAATCTCTATCTATCTATCTATCTATCTATCTATCTATCTATCTATCTGTAGATAGATAGATAGATAGATAGATAGATAGATAGATAGATAGATATAAAAGCCTAAGGGACCATGATGACCAAAAGACCAATCACTATGATGCGCACTGACCACCAACAGGCAGACACTCAACACAGGAACTGTCCCCAGTGGTCACCTCTCATGGCCGGCCAACCTCCCGTGGTCCCTCCCTCTGGCCAGCCGGCCTTGATTGGCCCCGATCGCCGGCTGGACCGAGGAACCCCACCTGTGCATGAATTTGTGCATTGTGCCTTTAGTATGACAATAAAACTCCCTGAGAGAGATTTGATTGGATTCATAAGTCACTATCAATAATAAAGTAATTAGGGATACTGTCCTAAACCCTTTTAGACTTTGAATTAAGTACATAGTTCTTAAAATATCAATGGTCAAGGTAGTGAATTTGTGATAGAAGGTGAAATGACTGAAATAAGGAAATATCTACCATAAAGAGAGATGTTGGGAATGGCAAGCATTCAGATTTATTTGGCAAATGAATAACAAATTGATGATAACAATGCTTTCCTTCATTATAGATAAAATTTTATTATTATTTTATTTTTCATAGGTTTAGGTCTTGTCTCTTAAATAAGAAAATGGGATGGTTGAAGACAGGGAATTTTTAAAAATTTATATATATGTCTTTTAATTAAAATTTTCTAATCAACATGCTGTATATTAGATTCTAGAACTTTATTTATCTTACAGTTAGAAGTTTATACTCTTTGACCAACAGCTCCCCATTTCCCCCATCTCTTAACTCCTGGCAATCAACCCCATTTCTACTCTATTTGTATATGTTAAACATTTTTATATTCCATGTATAAGTGAGCTCATATAGTGTTTGTCTTTCTCTGACTTATTTCAGTTAGTGTAGTGCCCCTGAGGTCCATTCATCTTATCACAAAAGGCAGGATTCACTTCTTTTTTTTTTAAATAGTTGAATAATATTTCATTTCATACATATACCATATTTTTGTTCTTCATTAATCTGATGATGGACACCTAGGTTGTTTCCATGTCTTACTATTGTGAAGAATGCTGAAATGAACATGGAGGTACAGGAATTTGCTTGAGATAGTGATTTTTATTCCTTTAATTATATACTCGGAAGTGGAATTGCTGGATTATATGGTAGTTCTATTTTTAAATTTTTTTAAAGGACCCTCCATACTGTTTTCCATAGTGGCTGTACAATTTTACCTTCCAACTAACAGTGCACAAATGTTCCCTTTTCTCCACAGGCTCACCAACAGTTGTTGTCTCTTTTCTATGTGATAAGACCCATCGTTTCGGGTCTGAGATGACACCTCATTGTGGTTTTGACTTGTGTTCCCCTTATGATTAGCTATGTTAAGCATCTTTACATAAGCATGGCCACATGTATGTCTACTCCATTTTACTGAAATGTCTATTCAAGTCCTCTATTAATTTTTAAATCAGACTTTTTTTTACTAGTGTGCTGTGTAATTTCTTGTACATTTTGGATATTAACTACTTATCAGAAAGATGGTTTACAGCTATTTTCCCCCATTCTGTAGGTTGTCAATTGCTTATATGGCCCTTATATAGAAACTTACATCACAGATGTTTAGAAAATGTTTCTTGATTTAAAAAATGCAACTCAACCTATTTTTCTAAAATATTTCTAAAGTGAGTAATAGTCCATGTATATTATTTCCTTTATTTCCCATGATAAGAAGCTAGTAAAAATAGAAATCACTATTATCATCATATTGATAGTGATAATAATAACCAAGATTTATAAAATACTTTCTATTTTGTAAGATAATTCTTTAAGTCTTTCCAAACAATTTTAGTTTTAATTTTCACATAAACTTTATGAATGTCAAGAACTAGGAAGGGTCTGAAATTTTGCTCTACTTAGAAGTTACCAGATTAGCCTCCCATCATTTAATGGATACTCGCTGTGAATACAACATTCTTGGCTCAGAGGCAAAGGACAGCGTATTAGTCACAGCAATAGCAGTTGCTTGAGCCCAATAGTTTACAAGCAATGCAACAGGGGCTAGGTGACATCTTCACACTCACTGGATTGCATTACAGGAAAAAGAACCCAAGTTTCAGAAACAAACTTATAAAGAAGCCACTAGCAAAACTGTCCAACATTTGCCACAGAGGGAGACAGTATCTTTATTACTCTGGAGAGCAAACAAACCTTCCCTCTCGCCTATAAAAAGCTCTCTCTCTCTCTCTCTCTCTCTCTCTCTCTCTCTCTCTCTCTCTCTCTCTCTCTCTCTCTCCCCCCTCTCTGTTTTGGCAATCCTCAGGCCAGGATATTTTTCCCATTGATTTTTAGGGAGAGTGGAAGGGGGCAGGAGGAGACGCAGAGAGAGAACAATGGTTGTTAGAGACACATCCATTGGTTGCCTCTCAAATGGGTCCCAACCAGGGCCAGGGATCTAGCCTGCAACCAAGAGACATGCTCTTGACCTGAATTGAACCCAGGAACCCTTCAGTCACTGGCAGATGCTCTATGCACTGAGCCAAACCAACTAGGGCAGAAAAGCATTATTTTTTAACCTTCAGGGCTGTTGGCTGGACAGTGTACAAACGTTCATGAAAAGGTAATCCACAGCCAAAGCTGCCTGTGCTTCTGCCCAAAGATGTGCAGAAATATGGGAGACTCGTGAGAACAAATCCCCTAAATGAGATGCACAATGTTAAGCCCTATTTAAAGAAGAAACTATATTTTAGAAAATTTAGGAAACATGTCTCATATCAAAGAATTTGTAAGCAGCAAAGTCATCCTGTGACCTCCTGTCCTGGGACTACAGGTCTCGTCTCACTTGATCATGCTGTCTCCTAGGTCCTCACTGCTCACTGCTAATGAAGATGCTAGTATCCCAGCCCTGGGCTTCTTTCAATTACTTGGAACGTATTTGGGAGTCAGACATTGTTTCTACATTAGCTATAGTCCCAGTCATCAAGAATTTACTGCTTTTGATTGTTTTGGCTAGTTTCTAAGTGCCAGTGTTGTACCTTGAACAAATGAGTAAGATCATTTCACACAGCCAACAAAAACAGAGACCTAAAGAAACCTTCTCATGTCCGTGTAACAATAAAGAATTTGGCCTTTGCTGTTAAAAACACATTGATTTTTCTTGAAATCATTTTTTGAAGCAGACATTGACTTTATTCCAATTAGAACTGAAGGTTACAAGTGTTAATCCATCGGTGTCACAAGACCCAGGGTTCGCTCTGGGGAGGACTTTTGACACATGTATTTGTAGTAATTTTTCATGTAAAAAATAGCAGAGTGTTTTTGGAGAGAAAAATGTGCCTGGATTATTTCAGCAACATAATTGAGTGTTTTTATGTGTGTCGTGGCATTTCTTAAAACTTTGGCTGGGATGGTGGCATTTCACATCACAGAAAAGGAAATAAAGCTGTATTGTCGTTTGCTTACAGCAGCACCTAGAAAAAAGTGAAATTTCAAAGGAGCGTGAGTTTTCTTCGTGGTGAGCAGGGATCTGGGCAGCATTTTCATTTCCTGTCTCTCTGACTTCCAGTGCCCCCTTCAAAAAGTTCCGAATACAGAAAGCAGAGCTTGCCTCCAGCACAAAACCAGAGCCCACTTTTATTATTGTTGTTTCAGGGCTCTTGGATCTCATGCTGAACCTTACAATCCTATTCGCAGCTCAGCTGCCAGCAAGCTGTGAACTGAGCAGAGAAAAGTGGAAGAAATAACAGGCTTCACCATGCAATCAGTAGTTCCCTACTGCAACCATATGTCATGCCTAGAATCCAGGAGACTTGAAAAGTCTTGAAAAACTGCAATGCCACTAGTGCTCCTACTGGGAATTAGTGACGGGCAAGTGCCTGTCAGAGGGGTTAGAAAAATAGAAAGAACTGAGCAAAAGAACAATGGTCTCTGGCTAAGGGAAGTGATCGAAGTAATTGTCCTCTATGGATGCCATCATTACGTGATTATAACTTCTTTCTGTGAAATGCCTCTTGACCCCAGCAATCTAATGCTAAGTGCCTAATGCTAAAGAAGTACAAACACCCTTTCTAATAATGACATGTAGCTTCATGTCATAGTAACAATCAAATAGTTATCATAACCACTATAATAAATTCTTCCTGTCTCATCAACGTGTATGTTTAAAAGGTAATATATCATTGTGATTAAGTGCAAATGCTTTGAAATGAAGAAGAATCAAATCCTCACTCTATTCCTTCTAGTTATGCAATCTTTGAAAAATGTTGTTTTATTTCTCCAAGCCACAGTTTCTCAGCTGTTAAATGGGAATAATCATACTTAACCTAAAGTATGAACAGCTTTATACCATGATAGGCATATGGAAATATTAAATAATAGATGTTATTGATAACTATAGGAAGAAGCACAAGTATTATTTTTAGGTTGCATATGGATGTTAATATTTAATTTTGTGGATAATATTAAAATAAAATGTGTAAATTTTAGTTAAAACATTAAATTTTTTATTTTACATTTATCAGTGTACAAAGATCACTGATTTCTATGTTCTATAGAAATTTATATAAAGCAAACAAGTATTCATAATACACACTTACACATACATTTAGATTTTTATGAAAATGTGAAAGGCAATTTAAACCTGTAATTGGATTGTGTTTAAAAGAGTTATTTTAAAAAATCCATTACTGGGATCTTGGAACCCATTTTCTCTTTGAAATAATGCTATAAATTGTAGTGAAACTCCCTGACCAGCTCTGAAAAGTCTTTTAACCTTTCCTAGTCTTAAAATATTGTGTTAGCTGAACCATACTGACTATATATGATCATTATATAACAATTTTTGATAGGAAAATGACTCCTAATTCCCTACTTTAGGCTTAGAATATATATATATATATGTATATATATATATATATATATATATATATATATATATATATATATATATAGTTTTGACCATGTGTACAGTTATCATAGCTGAAAGTCAATATTTGAAGACTGAAGTAAATTATTATATTATACTAGGGGCCTGGTGCACAAAAATTTGTTCACTTAGGGGGGGTCCCTCAGCCCTGCCTTTGTCCTCTCACAGTCTGGGACCCCTTGGGGGATGTCCACCTGCTGGCATGCCTGGCCAGCCTGGGTGAGGGGCTGATGGCTGTTTGCAGGCTGGCCAAGCCCCCCAGTGGGGACCCTCATCTCAAGGGAGTGTGGCTAACCTGGGTGATGGGATGAGGGCCATTTTCAGGCTACCCACAGTCCCTTCAGGGTTCAGGTCCCTACTGGGGTGCTTGGGCAGCCTGGGTGAGGGGCTGAGGGCCATTTTCAGGTTGCCCACAGCTCCCATTGACCCAACGTCCCAGCGAGGCTGGCTGGAATCAGGTTTCTAGGATTTATTTATCTTCTATAATCAAAACTTTGTTGCCTTGAGCAGAGGCCTAATCAGGCAATGAAGCCTCCTGTTTGCTTCAGCTCTGTAGCTTCTATAATTGAAACATTGTTGCCTTGAGCAGAGGCCCCACCAGCCTAAACAGGCAGTTTCAACTCCATCGCTGGTGCAGTGGAGGCTTCTTGTTTGCTCTAGCTCCTGCTGGCTGCTGGCTGCCATCTTGGCTGGGTTAATTTGCATTCAGCAGCTCTTATTGGCTGGTGGGCATGGCTTGGTGTCTCAAAGTGATGGTTAATTTGCATATTACTCTTTTATTAGATTAGATTATTGTATTTTAGATTACATATTTAATTATATACTGTGCTTTATATTAGATCTATTATATACTAAATTAATGCCTTAATTCTTTCTATATTTAAAATTATATAAAAAAAGAAAACAAGCAGTCCCCTCTATGAGTTAATCTTCAAGGCTTCATAGCAAGGCAACATCATTCCTGCCAGTCATTCATAAGCATGCAACATAGATTCACTTAAAAATAATCATGTCAAACCAAGTCCAATCCTGTTTTACATATGGTTGCATGGTGCACAGAGTATTGTGTTATTTTAGGGAATATTCGGAGACAGGATTCTATCCCATCCTTGTGAGTAAGATAGCAAAGGGTGACCTGACGTGAGACCTGTGGTGTGGATTTACAGAAGGGGGGACACCCAGTTTAATACGTGCTAAATGATGGCTTGGTTTCTGTCTAAAGATAGGATGCTATTAGTATGGCATTTCCCAGTCCTTCTCACGTGTTGTGTCATGACTTGGAGGGACACATAATATCAACTTTCCACAGAAAGAAAGTTAGAAAAGGTGCCTGACTAAATTCACATTCCAAACGAACTTGGAAATAAATGAAAAAATAATTGGCTTTAACTAGAATAAATGTAAACTTCTTCATGTAAATTCTGTAAATACCTTGCACAAATTATAAATTGGGAGGAGACCAGCCTAATGGCATTACAGGTGAAAAAGTATGATTTTAGTTGATCAATTAATAGGTAATCAATATTATTTCAGCCTTGGCTGTACCTTCTTCCTTCATTCTTACAGCAAACTGACGGGTTTCTAGAGTAGCTGCTGTATGTCCCACTGGACCACAAGCTATTTTGTTTTGTAACCAAAGCACTTTAGTCCAATACATGATAGATTCTCAATAAATATCTGTAATGAATGAACTGAATTTATGATGTGGCTAATAAAAAGGTAAGCACAATCCTAAGCCACTTTAATAGATTTATAATGCACAAATCATGAAAAATTATCATCCAATAAATTTACCATTGACTGTTTCTAGAACATCTAGTTTGAGCAAAATATTTAAAAATAGAATTTGCTAAATACACATTTAAAGCAAAAAAAACAGCATGGCGAAGTGGGTAAAATTATATTTTATGAGAAAGAAGACATAAATAAAGAGAGGCTGATAAGAAAAATGTTTTCAAATATTTTAAGGATTCTCTTATAGAGTAGACAGACAGATTTATGCTGTCTCTTGAGGCCAGAATAGCACAATGAGCACATGAATGATCGACTGTGGCCTCACAAGGGAACTTGAGAGTGAATGTAAAGGTATACAAATAAAATATGCTGCCTCAGAGGTAGTCAGTTCTTGTTTATTGGAAGTGTTTAAGCAGGTAACATCTGTCAGGATGCAGCAGAGGGAGTTTCTCAGTGTGTATGATTCTTTTTTCAGTGTGTACAGTATGCAAAGTCTTTTTTCAGCTCTCGCTACCTGTTCTTTCATCAGCAATTGCTCACAGCAAGAGCCATATCTTTTTCAGGATGTTAAAGTGCAGTGACTGTTGTTTGAATTAAAGAAATGGAATGCCTTCAGAAACAACTTTCTGTCCAACTTATGACTAACATACAGCTTTGATGATTTTCTTTCTCCTCCTGCTTTTCCTACTCGTGTTTCTCTCTGCCTCTTCCTCGTCCTTTTGTTGCTGTTGAATGTTGTTATTACTGTTCTTTTCCTTCATCTTCTTCCATATCTTCCCCTACTCCTCTTCCTTCTCTTCATTTTTTTTCTTTTCATCTTCTTCTCTCTTTACTTCTTCCTCCTCTTATCCTTGGTAAATATCAGTTGTAAAGAAAAATAATACTGTTTTTCTTATATAGAGATAATTTTATTGGTTTTATTAGAACATATTTTATGTTATTTTCCATCGATATTCATAGCTTGTGAGATAAGCTAGTTAAAATGTGAATGCATCCAAGTTTTCATGTTGGAAGTGATGGCATTTCTAAGAGAAAAAGTAAAGTAAAACTGTTTGGAGGTAATAATGCTGACCTATAAAAACCCAGGGTATTGAAGAAAATATTCATAATACAAGAAAAAGGAATGATCAGTTATGATATACATATACTATGTATTCCTAAAACATTAAAATGTTACTGATAAAATTGTGAGAGATTGAAATGTGTGTGAATGGAATTGCCAGATTTGATGTTCCTAATTCATTCATATGGCTATAAAACAATGTAATAAACTATTTTCATTTCTTTCAAAGCTATACATATCAATATGGCTTATAACTGCTAATATAGCAGTCAACAGCCATGTATGGTTATTGACCTCTTTAAATATGACTAGGTGAATTGAGATGTGCTCTCAGTGTAAAATAGTTTTGATGAGTTGGTGCTAAAAAAAAAAAAAGGACTACAAAATGTCTCACTAATACTATAAAATGTTCACTATATGTTTAAATGATTCTTTGGATGGATCTTTTAGGTTATGAATACATATTATTAAAATTATTTTTACTTTCTTTAATGTGGCTACTAAAATTTTTAACTTATATGTGTACTTTGGATTTGTAGCTCACATTATATTTTTGTTGTATAATCCTGATTAACAATGTATTGAAATAAAACTTTCACAGAATCTTAGCTTGGGAACTGGATGGAAACTTAATTTGATCACCCATAAAATATAAGGCACTAAAGATTTTAAATCTCCAACAGAGCTCTTTTGAGGAAACATTATGTGCCCAAATCTTTTAAATGCATGTAAACATGACCTTGCACACCTCATATTGAAATATATATATATGTATATATATTTGTATATATGTATGTATATATACATACATATATGTTTTTGTATATATGTATACATATATCTACATACATCTAATCTAATAAAAGAGTAATATGCAAATTGACCCTCACTCAGTTACACCCACAAGCCATGCCATAAGCCACATACACCAATCAATCAGGAGCAAATATGCAAATTAACTCAACTAAGATGGCAGCAACCACAGAGCTGGAGTTGCCCCGGGCAATGGAGGAAGCCCTGTGGGCCCTGAGCTCTACTCAAGGCTATGAAGTTTCAATTACAGAAGATAAACTCCAGATACCTGCTAGGCTGGGACCTTGGGTTCCCAGGGGCAACCCAGGCTTTGGGGCGGGGGGGGGGTGGGAACAAGGCAACAAAGTTTCAATTATAGAAGTTAAATAAATCCTGCTTCCAGCCAGGCACCCCAGTAGGGACCCGAACCCTGAAGGGGTTGTAGGCAGCCTGAAATGGCCCTCTGCCCCTCACCCAGGCTGGCCAGGTACTCCAGCAGGTGGACATCCCCCGAGGGGTCCCAGACTGCGAGAGGGCATAGGCTGGGCTGAGGGATGCCCCAGAGTGCACAAATTTTTGTGTACCGAGCCTCATGTGTGTGTGTGTGTGTGTGTATGCATATACATATACATATACATATACATATACACATATATATGTATATATTTGTTGGTTGGAATAATTTCATTTTATACTCTATTAGATTCTGAAACACAGTAGTGAGTTCAGCATTCAATGAGAACAACATAAACAAACTATTCTCTTTTCTTCCTCTATATAGATAATTTTGAAATCAGGGTTTCCTAAGGGAACCACAAACATAACAAGTATCAGCTCCAATTCAAGAGACCTTGTTCTGTTTGTGATCAACTCCCTTTTCCTAAATTGTCCTCCAAACAGAAACAACAGCAGAAATTACCTACAGGCACCAGGAATTTTCCACTCAGCCATTGGCAATCAGGTCCTGCAAAGGAGGATGACATTAACCAGAAACTAGGCTATGCAGACAATATCTACCAAGCAGAGCCTAAATTTTGGCAATTCCATTCTATGCTCTCTTGCTTTCAGTTTTCATTTTTCTATTCCCCTCCCAAAGTGTTCTTTCATAGCTTGAGTACAAACTGTAAATATTTCATGATGTTTGATTTCATCTAACGTACTTGGAAACAAAATTTTAAATGAGATCCTAAGGGCCTGGATTTTTTTAATAGCTACAGTAAAACAACAATAGAGCCATTCTGCCACCTTAGGAAACAGCCTAGAGGAAAAAGGACTAGGAAGATCATTTTACTGGTTATACACCAGGCCCAAAAGGAATGATAATGTGTGGGTATTGCTGATGTAATTCTTCAGAGTTTGATATTCCAGTGAGTCTATAATTGTGTACACAGTGGAAGTTGAGAGCTGAAATAAATACAAGAATATTTTAGGCCTCTTGGAATCTTATGTTAAATTCTAGAAAATATATCCTATAAAATAAATGGCTAATATGCAAATTCTCCCCTTGGGAGTTAGACTGCTCACTATGATGTGTGGTACCACCAGGGGGTGACACAGAATGAAGGAAGGCCCTGGTTGGCAGCTGGAAGGCCCCAATTGGCCCTGATCACTGGACAGGTCTAAGGACCCTACCCATGCACAAATATATATATATATATATATACACACACTAGGGGCTCAGCACACAAAAATTTGTGCACTCGGCAGGGGGGGGTCCCTCAGCCCGGCCTCTGCCCTCTTGCAGTCTGGGACACCTCGGGGTGGGGGGGATGTCCACCTGCTGGCGTGCCTGGTCAGCCTGGGTGAGGGACTGACAGCCATTTTCAGGCTGCCCACAGCCCCTTCAGGGTTTGTGCACTGGGGGTGGGAGGGCTGGTGAGTGCGGGCCTGGATGTTTCCCATCGGAGGGCCCACGATCGTACACACCTGGTGGGCTCCCACCGCTGAGGGGACACACTTGGCGGAGAGCTGGGTGGCGAATCAGGGGCAGACGCTGGTGCAGGATCCCTCAGTGGGGCCCTGCTGCTGAGCAAACACATCTGGGGTGGAGCCGGGCAGTGGACTGGATTTGGATGCTTCACGCTGTGCAGCAGACACTACTGCACGCCCTGCGGAAGCCCCCGGAGGGCAGAGGAAGGCAGTGGACCCTGGATGGGTGCTCCCACATGCTCCCAAGGAGGCCCCCGGGGGGTGGAGCCAGGCAGCAGACCATGAACGGGTGCTCCTGGACGCCCCGAGGAGGCCCCCAGGTGGCAGAGCTAGGCAGCAGACCCAGGATGGCTGCTCCGGAAAGCCCCGCAGAGGCCCCCACTCTCCCGCACTCCTGGTGGAGCCCCCTGGGGTGGAGCCAGGCAGTGGACGTGGGACAGGCGCTCCTGGACGCCCCAAGGAGGCCCCGGGCCGGACCCCCCCTCCCCCACTGAGCTGTGCCGGCTGTGGAGGCTCCCAGTGTAGAGCAGCCTCCATCTTGGCTGGGTTAATTTACATACAGCCACTCTGATTGGCTGGTGGGCATGGCTTAGGCGTCCCAAAGAAATGGTCAATTTCCATATTACGCTTTTATTAGTTTAGATTAGAATATACATATTGTACATGTATAAAATCTTCAAATAAAATTTTCTGCATAACAGAAAAATTATCCTTTTTTCTTGGTTTGATTTATACATAATTATAAGGAACTGCTTCCAGCATATTAATTTCTGCTAAAAATAACGGGACATAGTATATAGTAGCCCCCAAACCCTGAAAATCATTATTTGAACAAATCAATTTATTAATTGTGTTTTATCTACTTTCATAATAGAAGGCTGTGGTTGTTTGATACAATTGAGAGGATTTAGAGAAAAGAAAGGCTGTTGGGCTCCGTGGGAAAGGAATACATATGGATGGGTGGAACCAGCTCCAAAACACTTATCTTACAGGCACAGAGGCAGCAGAATGTTACAAGAGAAGGGGGAGAGAGGGGGGGAGCCAGGGTGGCTTTGAAACTTTGAAATGGATACCAGACAGGGAAGGGGGAAATCGGCCAATTGGGGAAAAAACATGAGGGGACATAAAATGAGGAAGGTTCCAATTAGAAAGTAGCCTGTACAGGCAAAGAAGCTGCCAGCATTTATAAGCCCGTAGACAAAGAAACTCACTGGTTACTCAAGTTTGTATACACTTGCAATAAATTTCCCATACTTTTGCTTAAAATCATTTAGTCCACTCTCTTTATTCTTCAAACTTGGTTGGAAAAGACCCTGGAATAAGAACTCTGGCTTGCCCTTCGGGGTAACACCTACATCTCATAATTGCAAAATTCACTGGGAGATTAGGAGACCCTATTGGATAGCAGACACACCATTTGGGAAGGAAACTGCCTCTGCATCATCATATTGTCAGCTTGTTACCAGACACTATATTTGGACTGAGATATGAGTAAGAAAGAAACCTTTATGGTATTCTTTATTATAGTACTTAGCCTATCTTAACAAGTATACTTTGTTTACAGAAAATATACTAATTTTATATTAAGATTAGAGGCCCAGTGCCTGACCTATGCCCTCTCACAGTCTGGGACCCCTCAGGGGATGTCCACCTGTAGCTTAGGCCCACTCCTCAGGGGAACAGGCCTAAGCTGGCAGTCAGACATTACTCTGGCAGCCCAGGAGCCCTTGGGGGATGTCCACTTGCCAGCAGGGAGTAGGCCTAAGCTGCAGTTGGACATCCTTAGCACTGCTGAGGAGGCAGGAGAGGCTCCCGTCACCACTTCTGTACTGGCAGCTGGCAGCCTGGCTTGTGGCTGAGCAGAGCTCCCCCTGTGGGAGCTCACTGACCACCAGGGGGCATCTCCTGCATTGAGCATGTGTCCCTGGTCATCAGTGTGTGTCATAGTGACCAGTCATTCCCAGTTGTTCTGCTGTTAGGGTCAATTTGCATATTACCCTTTTATTATATAGGATAGAAGCTTGGTGTATGGGTGGGAGCTGGATGGTTTGCCCTGAAGGGTGTCCTGATGGGGTGCCTGGCCAGCCTGGGTGAGGGGCTGATGGCTGTTTGCAGGCTGGTCACAGCCTCTTCAGGGTGGGGGTCCCCAATGGGGTGCCTGGTGAGTCTGGGTGAGGGCTGATGGCTGTTTGCAGGCTGATCAAACCCCCAGGGGGTATCCTCACTCCATGGGAATGTGGTCAGCCTGGTTGAAGGGCTGAGGGCTATTTTCAGGCTGGCCATGACCTTGGGCTGGAAGCAGGTATCTGGGATATATTTAACTTCTGTAATTGAAACTTTGTTGCCTTGAGTGGAGCTCATGACCTGAGGGCAGGTGGGAATCTTGGCTTCCTTTATTGCCAGGGCAACGCAAGCCTCCTGCCTCACTACAGCTCCCTTGCTGCCACCATCTTTGTGACAGAGTGTGGGTTAATTTGCATATTACTCTTTTGCCTGGGCAGAAGACCCCCATGCCCCTTCAGTCACCATATTACCCATAAGCATTGTGCAATTAAACACATTAGAAACATGTGCTTTCTCTTTTCTTTCTTTTCCATTTAACCAGACTGAGCCACAGCAACATGTGGCTGGGTACAGCTAGTAAATAATAAAATAGAAATAGCTTATCCTCTGCTTGAATAAATAGATATGTAACTTAAAAATCAACATATATGACTATTTTGCTAAAACATTTATTATTTTTAATGTGATGAAGTCCCACTTGTTTAATTTTGCTTTTATTAACTTTGCTTTTGGTGTCAAAATCCAAAAAAATAATTGCCAACTCCAATATCAAAGAGCTTACCTTTATGTTTTTTTTCTAGGAGTATTATAGTTCCAAGCCTTACATTCAAGTTTTAATCTGCTTTGAGTTGATTTTGTGTATGATGTAAGATAGAAATCCAGTTTCATTTTTTTTTTTTTTTTGCATGTGGCTATCCGGTTTCTTAAACACCAATTATGAAGAGACTATTCTTTCCCATTGTATATTTTTGACTCCTTTGTTGTAAATTAATTGGCCATATTTACATGGAATTATTTCTGGGGTCTCTATTCTGTTCCATTGATCTATATATCTGTTTCTATACCAATACCATACTTTTTTACTACTATAACTTTGTAATAAAGTTTAAAATTAGGAAGTGTGGGCATCCAAGGGAGAAAACCCCTACTAAAGAGAAATTCCTAAACACCAATTATAAAACATATAAAGAAACTTTGAAATGTCTCTTCAGTAACATTAAAAAGTATCTAATGACTCAGACAGGATTGTGAGGCTCAAGAAAATAGATAACATAAAACAATATAAATAAAATAAATGTGTATTTTAAATCCTCCAAGAAATCAAAGCCTATTAACATTTAGGAGACAAATTCAGAAGATCTTGAACAGGATGAAGCAATAAATGAAAATGTACCAATTCTGAACTCAGAATTGAAAAATATAGTAATTGAAATAAAAAATTCAAGATGGAGAAAATATTACTATTGTTTTAGATAGAGAGAATATGAATAAATTGAGAGAGAGAGAGAAATAGAAGGAAAAAAACCAGGTGAAAATACAGTGTAGGGAGGTAAAATGAAGGAAGAAATAGAAATTAAAAATGTAGAGATCCTAATAAGAAACAATTTACTGTGTAGTTAGAAAAATAAGAAAAATAAGGGAGGTGGTATGATTAAAGAGCTATTCACTCAGAATATAAAAGATATTGAATTTAGATTGAAATTGCCCTGTTATATTCTAAGGGCTAAGAAGAGTAAATCTATTTATCAGAAAAAAAAGGACAAATTAAAGAAACACACATAAGAAGTACTAGAGAAAAAAAAGTTCTTGAAGAAAATGAAAACTAGATTCATAAAAGCATTGTTATCAGAAACATAAGCCAATAAGGCTGGAAAAATGTGTTCAAAATACTGAAATTTATACATAATAACCTAGAATCTATATCTAAAAATAATCCGACTCACTCAGGAAATTCTGATGCTTTCCCATGAAAATCAAGAAAAATGAAGTATATTCTATCACCATCGTAATTCTAAATTTATCTTTATCCTCCAGTTTAGGTGTTTGCAAGCTTTCTGTGTAAAGAAACAACTACTAAATATTTTAGATTTGGTGGGCGTAAAGTCTCGGTCTCAGCCACTCAACGCATTCATTGTGGCACTTAACTGCATTCATAGGCAATAGGTGGGTGCAACTATGTTTCAACAAAACTTTATTTATAAAGGCAGGTGAAAGCTGGCTTAGTCAGCTTACTGATTGAGTTTCTAAATAATTACCAATTGCAAACTATATGGAGAACTTGCTCATTTATTTGTACACTAGGGGCCCGGTGCACAAAAATTTGTGCACTTGAGGGGGTCCCTCAGCCCCGCCTGTGCCCTCTTGCAGTCTGGGACCCTTCAGGGGATGTCCACCTGCTGGCATGCCTGGATGAGGGGCTGATGGCTGTTTGTAGGCTGGCCAAGCCACCCAGTGTGGACCCTCACCCCATTGGGGTGTGGCAAGCCTGGGTGATGGTCTGAGGGCCATTTTCAGGCTTTCAGGCTGCCCACAGCTCCCATTGACCCAAGATCCTAGTGAGGCTGGCTGGAATCAGATTTCTGGGGTTTATTTATCTTCTATAATTGAAACACTGTTGCTTTGAGTGGAGGCCTAGACAGGTGAGGAAGCTTTCTGTTTTCAGCTCCATGGCTTCTATAATTAAAACATTGTTATCGTGAGCAGAGGCTCAGCCAGCCTAGGCAGGCAGTTGCAACGGAAGCCTGCCATTAACTCTAGCTCCATGGAGTCTGGCCGCCATCTTGGCTGGGTTAATTTGTATACAACCGCTCTGACTGGCTGGTGGGCGTGGCTTGGCTGGTGGGCATGGCTTAGGCATCCCAGAGAGGCAGTTAATTTGCATATTACTCTTTTATTAGATTAGATTCTTTTATCCCTCTATCCACTAATCATCTCTCTTTCACATAGTAATTGAGGGTTTACTGAGACTCAGGCACTCTGTCATGTTTGGAAATGTGACAATTGACAAGCTTTGTTCTCAGGGAATTTATTATATCCCAAAGAAATTTTATTCAATTAGCCACAAAAAAATATATAAAATTGTAGTTGAGAAAATTCTCACATATGATACTTGATACCATTAGGTTGTAAAATTGTGCAGGTTTGCCTGGTAGATGAGATCAAGAAAGATTTTTTAAAGTGATGATTGAGGAGAGGCTGAATGATAAATAAGAATTTACTATGTGAAGAAAGAACTGAAGATTTGTCCCTGAATAATATCATGTGCAAGTCTTACAGAGAGAAGGAGCATGGTATGAGGGCAGCAAACCTGTGATAAAGAGGAAGGGAGAGATTGAGACACAATGAGAGGTAGGGTGGGGCCAAACCATTGCAGAGCATTGAGGGAGTGTCTGGAATAGGAAGAAGCCATGGAAGTGTGTTCAGCAGGGAGGAGCCATGTTTAAAGTGCATGTTAAATATATCACTCTGACAAAATCATTCTGGTTTCTTCATGAAGACAAACTGGACAGGAACTAGAAAAGGGTGCAGGGAGACAAATTAGGAAGCAATTGTAGCAGGTGTGAATGACAAAAATGATAAGGCACTGGAAGCAGTTGAGAGCAATGGTCAGAGCTGATGGGATGTGGCCTGGCATAGAATTTTACGATGAAAAATTATGTTCTTTTGGATTTTGAAAGATATATTGCACTGTTGACTTCTTATCCATAATCCTTTTTCTTTGGATATTTCTTTCATATATTTGGGGTATTCTCTTTATTCTAATGCTCTCAAGTATAAAATATATGTTGATTTGTGTGTGTGTGTGAGAAAGAGAGAGAGGGATAGACAGCTAGAGAGAAAAAGCAAGAGAGAGAGAGAGAGAGAGAGAGAGAGAGAGAGAGATTTTGAATGTGTGTTTCATTCATAGTACTCAGCCTTTGATGAGTTCTTTCAATCTGTAAACTTGTTTGCCCTTATGTTATAAGAAATAGTCTCTGTTGATTAATTAACTTCATCATAGGCTATTTCTCAAGAATAGTGAAATTCTATTGTCTACCAATATCTTCTCCCTCTTTTTCTTTGTTTGTGGCTATTTGTAGCTTTAAAAAAATTCTCTTTCTAGTAAGGCCTTGAGAAGAAAGGCACTATAGCATGTGGACAATGCAACATGCTTAACAGAAAGACTCATGACATCAATTTTATTGCTTTCGGTTTCTTGCTGTCATTGCTTCCAGCAATCATCAAGAAGCTATTTTGCTTTTAAAAGACAGTATTATTTATAGGATATGGCTTAAGAAAACCACATTCAAAAGCCATTATAGAGCATTTTTACACCATAATAAGGAGTTTACAGAATGTAAATACTAACAGCAACAAAAATGAAAAAGAGGAAATGGATAGCTCATCATTTATCAAAGATTTACTGACCTTATACTATTAAATTTTCCTCTCTCACCAACAATTGGCTTCCTTAATATGACAGAAAACCATTGAAAGTGCCCAAATTTTACATCTTATTTCTGTTACAGAATGGTAAGAAGCTAGGAAAATTCCAGGAAAAGTGGAATGGGGAAACGAAGACAGATAGTTAAACAGCAGTAAATCCACCTAGTAAATCCTATTTTCACTAAACCAGGGAAACCTAAGAGTAAATGTTTGTACTTCTCCTCCCCAACAAGAGGATAAATAATTTAAATCACCCTCCTCAGGGAGGTAGGTAACAGAAATCCAGTTAAGTGCCATTTGCCAAACACACTAAGAATAGACAAATTAAGAGAATAAATCTCATTTTGCTATATCAACCTAAAGATGATGAATATTCTATTGATCAGTCCCCAAGACCTCTCCTAAATGCCCAGTCTTTAAAACCCCTGAAAATGAAGGTCCCAGTTCACTTGACCTCTCCTCCCCCTGCACATATTCCCTAACCTCTAAGGGACACCAGGAAACTTACAACCAGGGGAACAATGAGCAGTAACAGCTCATCAGGGCTAACCCCTGAACCTGTCTCACTGATTTCCCAGTGAGCCAAAGCAGCCCAGCCTTAATTCACACATACCACAATTAAACAAGATCAGCAGTGCCATGAATAATATTATTTCAATTTAACAAGGTCAATAAAAAGATTCTTTGTGTAATTTTTATTGAAATTGAACTTCACCATTTATAAATCTTCATTTAAAAAGTATTCTTAGTGGTTTAAAATGCGACAGTAAACATTTATTATTTTACTGATGTATTCAAGGAATATTTAGGTGTTTCACTTCTTTCAAATTTGCTGCTTTTTTATATATGATTTTTAAACATTACTTGCTTATTGTTCTTCAAAATATGTCATTACCTTAGGCTCTTTTAGTGGTATTTTCAAGTTTTACTTAATTATAACCTAAGAAAGCAGAGAAAATGTTGATAGAGGGTTTAACTTCTGAATTAAGGACATATAAGTTTTTTTTATAAAATAGATAATAGTAAGCGCAAAAGCTTTTGTATGAAGGGGCTATTGTTTTGTTAAATTCCTCTTTCTGTTGACACTGTATTTCAGGCAGTTAATGAATACAAATTAATGACCAGCTTCATCTATTGTTGTTACAAAAGATAAGAGTCCCTTCTTTCTTAAGGCCAGATAGTATTTCACCTGTAAAGTGTGCCACAGCTTTTTTATCCACTCATCCACTGATGGACACTTGGGCTACTTCTAAATATTGGCTATTGTAAATAACCATGCAATGAACAAAGGAGTGCATATATTTTTTTAAATTAGTGTTTCAGGGATCTTTAGATATATTTCAGAAGTGGAATCACTAGGTCATAAGTCAGTTCCATTTTTAATTATTTGAGGTGACTCTATACTGCTTTCCAAAGAGGCTACACCTATCTCCATTTCCACTAACAATGCGTGAGGATTCCCTTTTTTCCACATATCCCTGTTAACATAGGTTGTTTGTTGATTTATTCATGATAGCCACTCTGACAGATGTGAGGTGATATCTCATTATGGTTTTAATATGCATTTCTCTGATAATTAGTGAAGGTGAACATTCTTAAAAATCTTTTTGTTGGCCAACTGTATATTATTTTTGGAGAACTGTCTATTTAGGCCCTTTGTCCATTTCTTAAAATTGGATTGTTGGTTGTTATGGTATTGAGTTGTATACATTTTTTGGGATAAATTTTGGGTATTAACCTTTTATCAGTAGTATCACTGAGAAACCAAAAAAATTAATAAATCAAGTATCCTAAGTAATAAGTTGATACTGAATCTGGATTTTGTGTGAGGATCCAAACAGGCGAACTTGAGTTTTTAATTGAAACAAACTACCCAGTATGAAAAGTCTTGAATAGTCATTTTACACACGATGAAACTCAACTGGCACATAAGCCTATAAAAAGATGCTTAATTAGTACTTAGGGATATATAAAATAAGCCTACAAGAGATTTAATTTCACTACCACTAGATTTTCAAAAATACTATACACTAAAAAACATCTAATGTTTGGGAAAATATACAGTAATAACCAACTGTCATATAATACTCATGGAGTGTATATCAGTACAGACACTTTGAAAAGTAAATGGACATTATTTAATAAATGTAAAGAAGGGCTAACCCTAAACTGAGCAATTCCACTCCTAATTACAGAATTAAAGAAATTCTTTCAAAAGTGAACCAAAAGATATAAATAAGAATCTTTACAGCAAAGGTTTTGTTTTTTTGTTTTTTGTTTTTTAAATTATTTTTATTGATTTCAGTGACAGGAAGGAAGAGGGCAAGAGAGATAGAAACATCAATGAGAGAGAATCATTGATCAGCTGCCTCCTGCACACTCCCCTGTCCCCCCCTTCACCCCCCCCACACACACACACACACACCAGGCATTGAGCCTGCAACTTGGGCATGTGCCCTAACTGGGAACAGAACCATGACCTTTTGGTTCATGGATTAATGCTCAATCACCGAGCCACACCAGCCGGGCTATCCCAAAAGGTTTAATGGGTATAATACAAATCAAAACTGAAAACTCAAGTGGTCATCAATAATAAAATGAAAAATGATCCCAGCATATTCATGGAGTGGTTTACTATTCAATATAAAAATAAATTATTTTTAACTATAAGAAAAAGAATGGATAAAACCTTAGATCATAAAGTTGAATGTAAAAAGCCAGTTACAGAATACTATAAGCAATATGATTCCATTCATACGAGGTAAGAACCGCACAAGTAAAAAATATATATTAAAGAATACAAATTAAAGATAGTACAATTATAAAGACAAAGCACATAAATGATTTACACAAGCTTGAGGACATGCATACTTAGAGGACGAAGATATGGATATCAGTTTGGGGAGGAACACACAAGCCATTTAAAAGGTAATAGTAGGAATATATCCCAAGAAACTAGAAACACCAATCAGAAAGGATATATGCACCCCTATGTTCATAGCAGCACAATTTACCATAGCTAAGATTTGGAAACAGCCTAAGTGCCCATCAGCAGTTGAGTGGATTAAAAAAACCCTGGTACATTTTTCTCCGCATCCTCTCCAGCACTTGTCATTTGTTGATTTGTTGATGATAGCCATTCTGACAGGTGTGAGATGGTACCTCACTGTTGTTTTGATTTGCATCTCTCGGATGATTAGTGACTTTGAGCATGTTTTCATATGTCTCTTGGCTTTCTGAATGTCCTCTTTTGAAAAGTGTCTATTTAGGTCCTTTGCCCATTTTTTGATTGTATTATTTGTTTTCCTTTTGTTAAGTTGTATGAGTTCCCTATAAATGTTGGAGATTAGACCTTTACTGGTGATAACATTGGCAAATATGTTCTCCCATGCAGTGGGCTTTCTTGTTATTTTGTTGATGGTTTTCTTTATTGTGCAGAAACTTTTTATTTTGATGTAGTCTCATTTGTTTATTTTCTCTTTAGTTACCAATGCACTAGGAGTTGTATCAGTGAAGAAATTTCTTGGCATATGTCTGAGATTTTGTTGCCTTTAGATTCTTCTAGTATTTTTATGGTTTCCCATCTTACATTTAAGTCTTTTATCCATTTTGAGTTTATTTTTGTGTATGGTGTAAGTTGGTGGTCTAGTTTCATTTTTTTGCATATATCTGTCCAATTTTCCCAACACCATTTATTGAAGAGACTGTCTTAACTCCATTGTATGTTCTCGCCTCCTTTGTCAAATATTAATTGAGCATATTGGTTCAGGTCAATTTCTGGGTTCTCTATTCTATTCCATTGGTTTATATTTCTATTCTTGTGCCAGTACCAGGCAGTTTTGAGAACTGTGGCTTTGTAATACAGCTTGATATCTGGTATTGAGATCCCACCTACTTTGTTCTTTCTCAGGATCACTGCAGCTATTCAGGGTCTTTTTATTTTATTCCAGTGGAATTTTTGGAGAGTTTGTTCTAGGTCTGTGAAATACACCATTGGTATTTTTATGGGGAGTGTGTTGAATTTATAGATTGCTTTGGGTAGTATGGGCATTTTAATGATATATTGGCATAATCTACCAATCTATAAGCATGGTATGTTCTTCCATCTGTTTATGTCTTCCTCTATCTCTTTTTTTCAACATCCTGTAGTTTTCTGAGTAGAGGTCTTTTACCTCTTTAGTTAAGTTTATTCCTAGATATCTTAATATTTTGGGTGTGATGGTAAATGGGATTGCTTTTTTAGTCTCTCTTTCTGTAAATTCACTATTGGTATATAGAAATGCCATAGGTTTCTTGGCATTCATTTTGTATCCTGATACATTGTCGAATTCATTTATTAAGTCTAATAATTTTTTGATGTGGTCCTTAGGGATTTTTATGTATGGAAGACAGTATGGCATTTCCTCAAAAATTTAAAAATGGAACTGCTATTTGACCCAGTGATCTCACTTCTGGGAATATATCCCAAGAAACCAGAAACACCAATCAGAAAGGATATATGTATCCCTATGTTCATAGCAACACAATTCACCATAGCTAAGATTTGGAAACAGCCTAAGTGCTTATCTACAGATGAATGGATTAGAAAACTGTGGTACATCTACACAATGGAATACTATGCTGCTGTAAAAAAGAAGGAATTCTTACCATTTGCAACAGCATGGATAGAACTGGAGAGCATTATGCTAAGTGAAATAAGCCAATCAATGAAAGAAAAATACCACATGACATCACTCATTTATGGGTAATAAAAACCATTATACAGAAGCAGAGCAGCATCAAACAGACTGTCAAACTATAGCAGGAAGACTGGGGAGGGGTGTGTGGGGGAGTAAGAGATCAACCAAAGGACTTGTACGCATGCATATAAGCATAACCAATGGACACAAGACACTGGGAGGTAGGGAAGGCCGGGGGAAGGTTAAGGGAGAAAAAAAAAAAGGAGACATATGTACTACTCTTTGTAATATTTTAAGCAATAAAACAAAATAAAAAATAAAAAACCCTGTTACATCTACACAATGGAATACTACACTGTGGTAAAAAAAAAGAAGGAATTCTTACCATTTGCAATAGCATGGATAGAACTGGAGACCATTATGCTAAGCGAAATAAGCCAGTCAGAGAAAGATAAATATCACATGATCTCACTCATTTGTGGAATATAATGAACAATATAAACTGATAAACAAAAACAGATCCAGAGACAGAGAAGCATGGATCAAACTGTCAAACCCCAGAAGGAAGGTAGGGGAAGGCGGGGGTAAGGAGTAGAGATCAACCAAAGGACTTGTATGCATGCATATGAGCTTAACCAATGGACACAGACACTAGGGTGGTGAGGGCATGAATGGGGAGGTGGGGAGGAGAATGGGGGGGATAAGGACACATATGTAATACCTTAATCAATAAAGAGAGAAAAATATATAAATAAATAAATAATTATAAAAAAGGTAATAGTAATTTGTGTTTTTTTTCTTAGATTGAGGGATGGATCAATGCCTTTTTATGGCATTTTCCCCCACACACATGTATTTGAATACTTTTTATCAACTAAGAATTTAATAATTATACTTTTTAAAAGAAAAAAGAAAAACATTTATATTTTAAAAATAATACTTTTCTTAAAAGCTCATTTCATTGATCCATGACTTTTACCTCTCATGCATAAATTACTTCTGACAGTAAGAAGCATCATGGCACCTTGGGACAATTAAATGGTAGAGAACATGGCAGTGGATTTGAGCATTTTAACATAATCAGTAGTGCTCTAAGTGTCTAAATGAGCTAATTATACTTCCAATAGTAACTCAATCTAGGGAAAGAATAATTTAAAATATTAAAATTACAATACAATAGTCCCTCTCATATTCATGGTTTCACTCTCTATGGTTTCCTATGATGAACGTGGGTCTAAAATTATTAAGTGGAAAATTCCAGAAAGCAACAATTCGTAAATTTTAATTCCCGCAAGGCACTGAGTAGCATAACGAAATCTCTTGCCACCTGCTCCATCCTAGCTGGTATGTGAACCATCCATGTGTCCAGCCTATCCATGAGACACAGGAGCCATCTTCCCATTAGTCACTTAGTTATCATATAGACTTCTGAGGTATCACAGTGTCGACATTCAAATAGCCCTTATTTTACTTAATAATGGCTCCAAAGTGTAAGAGTACTGATGGTAGCAATTCAATATGCCAAAAAGAAGTCATAATAATCTCTTACTGTGCCTAATTTATAAATTAAGTTTCATCACAAGATTGTACGTATAGTAAAAAAACAACAACAACAGTATTCATAGGGTCTGGTACTAACAGATAGTTCAGGCGTCTCTTTGGGTTCTTGGAAATCATCTCCTGTGGTTAAAGGGGGTCTACTGTGTGCGAGCTTAGACTATGTATCTTTAGGTATCTTTTTTAAAATATTGGTAATAAAATATGGATTAAATAAATCAGTGGTGCCCTAACCGGTTTGGCTCAGTGGATAGAGCGTCGGCCTGCAGACTCAAGGGTCCCAGGTTTGATTCTGGTCAAGGGCATGTACCTTGGGTGCGGACACATCCCCAGTGGGGAGTGTGCAGGAGGCAGCTGATCGAAGTTTCTCTCTCATCGATGTTTCTAACTCTCTATCCCTATCTCTTCTTCTCTGTAAAAAAAAAAAAAAAATCAATAAAATATATTAAAATAAATAAATAAATAAATAAATTAGTGGAGCATAGAAACATACTGTATTTACTGGTACTTTCCAAATGATCTTGATTTATCTTATCTTTTAGGTGTCCATGATAAATAATAGGTAATGGAGGTTAGTAAGTTTAAAAGTTTAGAGAAATTCTCAAATGATCTCAAACCAATAGACTGGATACATAAGAAATATAGTTGGGTCATGGTTAGAAAGAAAATTCTATTTGTTTTAATCTCTCAAACAGGCTACTTACTGGTTTAATTTTAACTGGAATCAATGACTTAACCTCCTTATAAATTTTAGAATGTGGAAAATGTATCTGACTTCAAAAGCATAGTGAAAAATCAATTTTTGAATTTTCCCTTAGATCAGGTAAATGTATCACATAAGCACTGAAGACACATCTATTTGTCTTTTTTTTTTTTTTTAACTTAACCCAACTGAAAAATAAGTAACTAAATTGAATTCTGAGCTGGGCCATGAAGGAGGATCCTGTAGGGCAAGTGGAAGCCCCCTTTCTGTTGGCAACCTTTCCTTTAACTGCCCCTTGCATTTCCTATAAGCGCAAATCATTTATCCTTGCAGAGTACGTGATCTGGAACCATTGTGCACCTAATTAAAGAAAAACATTTTAATTATTGATACAGATACTGACATAGTTAAAATTCTGCTGTTTAAATGCTTTCTCCCCCTTCTTTTTTTTTTTTTAACTCCCTAGTTTTGTAGGTGAATCACGATTAAATTTCACCTTCAATAGACTGAATTTGAAATTAGCCCCTGTAAGTATATCTTTGCTTAATATTGTCACATATCATTGGGAGGATGGTTATGGAGAAGGATTTAGGTAAAAAAAAAAAAAAAAAGCCTAATTTTGAGATACATATAAAATGTATCACAAGAAATAGTCATTTTTAAAAAATATCGTTTATTGATTTTTTTACAGAGAGGAAGGGAGAGGGATAAAGAGTTAGGAACATCTATCAGCTGCCTTCTGCACACCTCCTGCTGGGCATGTGCTCACAACCAAGGTACATGACCTTGACTGTAATCGAACCTGGAACTCTTCAGTCCACAGGCCGATGCTCCATCCACTGAGCCAAACCAGTTAAGGCAAGAAATAACCAGTTTTTAAGTTGGTTGCTAGCTTTGCGTCACTACTACCCTCCAGCAATACATGGGTGGCGATAATGGAAGATTGGAATAAAAAAAGAAATTAACATTGTCCTTTCTATTTACTGAGGTTGCAGGGAAGAACTTGGAACTTTATGATTTAAAATATGTTTCTTGGAAAATATTACAAATTCATTAATACACATAAGTCTAATTTTTAAGTTCTAGTCACATTGGCATTTTATACTATGCTAATTTTTTGTTTCTTAAGAATTTTTAAAATAGATGTTTTGAAATAAGTTCTACTGAGAGCAAAGTAATGATGAAAGCAGTTTGTTTTTTTCCTGTAGTTAGGATTATGTGATTTTCAGATGAGAATTCAAATTTAATGAACTGAGGGACAAACTGGCTTCTAATAATTTCATTAAAAATTAAAGCTCTTTCCTCTGTCCAAAGAGAATATGCCAAATTGCCTATAGTACTGATCTTCTGTGAAGTTTTCAAAGCTTGATTAAGCTTATCCCATCCTAAGAGTTATGTGTGATTTGTTATATGTGGTAGATAATGTTCAGAGTTGTTAATTAAAATACACATTAGTCATGCATGTGTTTACCACTGTAGTTATATTAACTCAATGACCTTTTCCCCATTCTATTTTGGTTAGATGCACTATTATAATTGGATTTAGATTTTGACTGAAAATATTCTTTGAAGCACTCTAAGACATAATGATTTTTAATTATGATTAACTGCTAATGGCAGAGTAAACAAATAAATAGACCAAGCTAAACAATTCACTGTATTTTGACATACTAGTTTAAGATTCTGAAGCAACAACAAAAAATATCATTTTGATTTTATTATAAGTAAGAGTCACAATTATTTAAAGATACCCAATTGGAAGTCGTTACAGTCATGAGGATATAAGAATGACTGCATATCTTGGGCTAATTTGTGTTGTTGGAACTGTGTTAGTTTAATGATTTTTCTATATCATTCATCACTTTTTTTTTAATTCAAGCAATGACTTGAATTAAATAGTTTAATTATTCAGATTTTTATGCAAAACATTTACCCATGATAACTGAAGAATTAGATTGCCTTTTGATTACTTGTAGAACATGATATTTGGTGACAATCATGCAAGGAAAAAGCAGAAAATTTAATAAAAAATATTTAAATCCCTTAGAATTGTATGTTATATATGCGTATGTGTATGTGTATGTGTATGTGTATGTGTATGTGTATGTGTATGTGTATGTGTATGTGTGTGTATATAAAAGCAAGTTCATTAATTACTTAATCTTCCACAAATAATGTATAACCAGTAGATTTCTTTTACACAAATACGTCCAACATTATTTATAAATCAATTAGGATATAACAAATTAAACTTTAGTGAGAAGGGGTGCAGTTAGTATGACTCCAAGAGCACTGACATTTTTATACCTTAAGCTGCTATCCTAAATTTCCAGAAAAAAAGTACCGTTTAAACGTTTCTCATAAGCAAAGCAGACTCTCCTCGCTTTCTAATTCCAAATCTGAGGCAGTTTTCAGCAACAAGATGCCTCATTGAACACACATACCTTTCTTCTTCAGAGCGGGTTTAACGTCCTGGAGATATTGGTAAAGCAAGAAACACAATGCAGAGCCTCTTTGGTTAGGAGAGTCCAGCATTTTGAAACAAAGTAGAAACATTAAAAGATAGAAAAAATGTTAGAATTACTTTTGTCATTAAACTATTGTTGCCCAAGATTTGAAAATATTATTTTAGTAGATAATTTCTTTTTTCCTTCTAATAATGGATGATTACATATTTCCACAGGTATGTTTAAGAGCGCTAATAATTTTTGTTCAATAGGTACAAAGGGTGTTGCCACAAAATGTATGATTACAAAGTAAACATTGCCTTAAGATTACAAAGTAAACATTGCCTTTAAATGGCCTTTTGCCCCTTTGTCACATTAAGATGTTACTATGTGCATATGTAAATGAATGCCTTTATATGAAAGTTAGGAGGTGATTTTGTAGTTTAAATCTTTTAAAAATATTCTGCTCGTGGCATATCTCAATGACAGGTGAAATGTTGGTATCACCTAAGAAACTGGTAAACTTTTGTATAAACTGATAGCAAATCTTCCTTTCGTATGATCTGGCTTTCCTCAGAAACATTTTACATCAAAATTCAAACTATATAGGGATAATGCAGTATTGGTTAAAACAGACACAAGTTCTTATAAGCCTTTATCAAATTCATTGTCGAAATTTATAATTTTCTGAAAGCATGGAGACTAACATTCACATATGATTTGTAACACAACAGGAAGATCTGGCTGCACGCAAATGTATTTAGGTTTTACCTTTTTCACGTATCTAATACATTTCTTAAAAAAACAAAACACAAAAACCATGTAAGTCTGAAAACGTAAGCAAGATCAACAAATTCAAAATTAGAAGTTGTTCTCTTGATTTCTAGCTGTTTGTCATTAACAGTGTTCTCTTATTTCCATGGGCTATAGTTTTCTCATCTGGAAAATGAGACTGTAAAATCGTCTCAACCATTTCTAAAATCTCTCCTGGCTGAAATAGCTGTCTAATTCTAAACTTTGTGTTTTCTGGTTGTAATGTTCAATTAGACTAAGAACTAATAACAATGATAATGTCGTGGTTTCAGACCCCAGCATGAACTCTAACAGCAAGAAACAATTAGACACTAGTCACTGCTGACATTTTGAAAGAATAAGTGGAAACTAACTAAAAAAAGAAAAAGAAAAGAGTAGACCTGATTGTGAAATTTACCGATTCACAGCATTCATTTGAAGGAATTTGGACTAAGGTTTCTGCTGTTGTTTTACAAGACTGACAATTTGAAACTGCCAGATTTCAGACCCTCGAGGCCAACATGAGATTCCCCACTAAAGCAGAAACTGGGCAATGAGCTCTGGGATGCTAGCTTGCCGTCCAACAGAGAAATGCCAACTTTATTTGTTACACACACCAGTATCATGCATTCAGTTTTATATGAAAAGGGCTAAGGATCTTCAGTAAAAAGATAAATAAATAAAAATTGATGTTTCGAGATTACTGCACTAGCCAATGTTCCAGTCAGGTGAGTGAGGAAGCCGTTGCCTGAAGGGCGCTGCTTTCTGCCTCGGAGAACACCTTCGCGGGCGTTCTTTAGACTAATCTCATTCAACTCTCATCCATGACTTTTGTGAAGATACCCAGGGCATTAGCCAACTGCATCGGTTTGGATTAGAAAAGCAATATCTCAGCAGCTCTCTTTCAGCTTCAACTACACCAAGCAAAGTGAAGTAAATGAAGCCATATTTAAAGTTTTTATTTTCATATTAAAAATAGATTAAAAATTAGATTAGCAAGAGAAACTAAGAGTACCAATAGAGAATAAAAAAGACAACAGCACTATTAAATGAGGTAAAAAAAAAACCAACAAAATAAAAACATCAACAGTTTGAACTAAAACATACTGTAAAAATAAAAAGTGAGTTGTGATGGTTTATACCACACATATACCTTTGTCTACACCAATGAAAATTTAGTATCTAAGTAGGGAGTTGGGGAAAATCTAATCAAATCACACCCAGAGCATACTCTTTACTTCCAGAAACAAGCCTTTAAGGAAAATTCTAGTATAAACTGGACTCTATTGAAATGTGCAGGACCAGGCAATGAAGGCATCTGGACCAAGGTATAAAGGGGACCAAGGTTTAAAGGGGTTGGAGATGTTTATTCTATCAAGGACATAGATCGCAGGCTTTTAAAATATTTATAGTGGTGAGACAAAGATAGAAATTACAATTATTCTACATAACTATCAAGAAGCTGGACTTCACCAAACCGATTTAAAATACCATGCAAATTAGAAGAACTGGTCTTGATTTTAAAAATATATTTTTAACTACTCAGAACTTAATGAAGATAGAACAAGCTTTCAGAAATATTGGGTTCATCCACCTTGGAAAATATTCAAAACCAGAGATGGAGACACAAACTGGTGAGGTTAGAAAATTATTATCTATAACATTCAAAACATTTTATTATTATGAAATTTATGATACCATAATGAAAACATTTTATTAGATGTAAAAAGTGTTTATATTTTTGCATACCATCTAAAACTGAATAAAATGCCATTGTTTATTGAGCAAAATGACATAAAAAATTACTAATTCAGTAGAATTATTCAGACTTTTCCAGTAAACATGCATTGCCACTAAGAAATGTTTGAAAAAGTAATGACTATTATGTATGACACTAAAGATTACCACTCTTTGAAGTCAGCAAGCAGAGGCAGCAAAACCCCTAATCAGAAAAGGTCCAAATATTATCATTTCCAGAAAATAAAATGATGAAAATGACATAAGCCCATGTCTTCATTCTTCAAGCTACAGTTTATTTGCATCCAGTAAGGAGAATGAATGGGGTCACCCATCAGAGCCAGCATTTTCTCCTGAGGACTGCAAGTCCTTCTCACCATTGTAACAAAGACTCATAGAATCGTATTTCCCACATGTTGAGGACCTAATTAGTATTTTTTTAATACAAGAGTACAGCATATGTATATTTTGACATTAACCCTTAAAATTAGATTCTGTGCAAAAATGAAGAAGACCAAGGCATAAATATATACAGAGATAGACAAAAGTAGGTTTACACTTGTAATACAAATAAATAATACAATCTTATATAATAAAAGGGTAATATGCATATTGACCCTAATAGCAGAACAAATGGGAATGACTGGTCACTATGACACACACTGACCACCAGGGGGCAGATGCTCGATGCAGGAGCTGCCTCTTGGTGGTCAGTGCAGTCCCACAGGGGGAGCTCTGCTCAGCCACAAGCCAGGCTGATGGCTGCCAGTACAGCAGTGGTGGTGGGAGCCTCTCCTGCCTCCTCAGCAGCGCTAAGGATGTCTGACTGCAGCTTAGGCCTGCTCCCCGCTGGCAAGTGGATATCCCCCGAGGGCTCCCAGGCTGCCAGAGGGATGTCCGACTGCCAGCTTAGGCCTGATCCCCTGAGGAGCGGGCCTAAGCCAGCAGGTGGTCATCCCCCAAGGGGTCCCAGACTGCCATTGGGCACAGGCCAGGCTGAGGGACTCACCTGAGTGCACAAATTTTTGTACACCAGGCCTCTACCAATTAATAATAACACAAGAATAAACTGTGTTTTGCTTACATCTGTAAACCTACTCTTGCTCTCCTCGGTATGAATGTGTGTGTGTGTGCGTGTGTATATATTAAAAGGAATGTTTATATATATAAACATCCCTTTTAAAATTCCCATTCCACTCATGCAAAGAAGTGTGTTTCTGTGTGAAATATGAGTTTTGTATAACGTTCATAGGGGAACGTGATGGGTGTGGTAGGCAGACCCCTTTCTCCTCCCCCAAAATATTCTCATGTTCCAATTCTTGGGACCTGGGATTATGCATGTTAGATGGCAAGAGGAAATTAAGGTTATTGTCAAATAGATGGCCTTAAAATAAAGAGATTATTTTTGTTTATTTGAGTGGACCCAGTGGCCTTACAACTGAAAGAAAGAGGTAGAAGAGTCAGCCAGCGTCTGCGTGATGGGATGTGAGAAATACTTAATGGACCATTGCTGGCTTTAAAGATGAAGGAAGGGAGCCACGAGTCAAAGGGTGCTAGAAGCCTTTGGAGGCTGGGAAAAAGCAAGGAAGTGGATGCTCCTTTGGAGCCCCCAGGAAGGAATGCAGCCCTGCTGACACTGATGTTCGCCAAGGAAATCCCTGCCAGACTTGCGACCTCCAGCACTCTAAGAGAGGAAATTCATTCAGTGCGAAGCCACTGAACGTGTGGCCATTTGATACAGGAGCGATAGGAAAGTAATGCAGGAGCAGTGTGACTTAGGTTTTGTCTTTTTTGGAGTTTTCATTTTTTTTTTTTTTTTTTGCACTTTGATTTCTTTTCTGAGTCTCTCACTTAAGTACTTTGCTATAGCCTTTTTACCAGTGATTCACTTGACAGCAAGAGAATGTTTTACAGCATGGATTGTCTACTAAACAACCTAATCAAAATATTATTAAACAATTACACTGCAGTAGGCTGTTTAATGAAGTGTTTGCAGTGCGGCTTGAACACTAATAGCAACAGTGTTAAGCTGCTTTGTGTTCTGTGTTTCAAAGAGCTTGTAATAATGTGAGTCGACTAAGAGCCAAATAAATCTTAAAGCACCTTTGACAGACGATATACTTGTGCCAGTCTAAATCTTGTCAGATATTGTTATTGTGCATGAAAATGGGGTGGGAGGGAGACTAACAAGAGCTTCTGTATACTGTACATCACGTAAATGCCCCAATAACTAGGTACTCTCCAAGCTTCCTCCCATTGATGGCATGTTTATTAGCTTGATCTGAATTTGAATAAAGTTTTAAAAGAACATAACCTAAAGTTAAGCCAAGTACTCTTGAACTACCCTCTATATCAGCACCTAATTTAGAAGTAGTGGCACCCATAGTGAATTGGAAAAAACAACAACCTCTTAGAATTGAGAGAATAGCATTATATGACTGATAGGCAAATCTAAATAAGACTAATGCAGATATAAATAAGACTGTAACCTGAAGATGCGGTTACCGCGTGCTTTGGTTTTTAAGTAGAAAATTTCCATCTAACTAATTACATTTTCTTTCTTCCGTGCTTCTTCTTTTGTAGAGAGTTCCAGGTAAGAAGCTTACTATTATATTTTGTTTATCAAAATGATCAGATATGAATTTAAGAATAATCGCTATTCTAAACACTATTGATAGTCAGAGAGAAATGGAAAGGGCATGAACTAAAGGTTCATGCAAATGACTGTGAAATTATGGGCTAAAGTTCTCTCTAGTTCAGTTCTCTTTCCTTTATCTCTTAATGGACAAATAACTAATATTACAGTCATTACCCTGAGAACAAAAAACAAAACGTTATTTCTGAATGAAAGGCACTTTCTCCTCTGCATCTAAGGCAGTGAGTCCTCAAAGACACAACAGTTGGAGTGACTTGGAGGAGATAATTGGAGTACAGACCTGAGACTTTGAAAGTCATCCCAGCCATGACTTGGACCACTCTCCTGGAGTGATGCACAGCAGTGACGCCCCTCTCTCCTGTTACACGGCTAACTCTCACGGTCCCTCTCAAGAAATCCGTGTAAATCCTTTACGTTTGCTCCACTCACTGGTTCTCCGAGAGAACACTGGCCTGCCACTTCCACTCCTTGCAATGTGTCGATTATGCAAAAGTAACAGGAAATTGCTGTGTAGATGTCTATCATTTTTCTCTGTTTGGCCCTCTTGATCCCTCTCTTATGAGATATTCAAGCCCACTCAGCTCCTCTCAGTGCATTCATCACAGCTATCATCTGTCTCTGTTTTTACTTCCATCGCGTGTCATCTTAATGCTGAGGTGTTTTGACAAGTGCAATGAATTCCCATTAGCTGTGATTATCAGAAGTGGACGAGAGACGTTGAGGACAGTGAGTGACATGCTTTTTCACATTTTACTCTCATCTAATTCACTTCTATCAAGAAGGTCTTAGAGTGTTATCCATTCAGCATTCTGCAAATTGAGTCATTTTCCCTAATAGCATCAGTTCTGCTGATGTTTGCCTAAGTCTAGATGATTATTGAGGAGCCATGCTTCAATTGTTAATGTGTAAAATCTTCATTTTGAAACTAGTGGAGAAAATTTTGTTTATTTTCCAAATCAGATGACAAAACCTTCCTATAATCCTCCATATCTCTCAAGCTCAACTTTTTTTTTAAGTAAATATTAAACTATGACTCCAACGCCCATTTACTAACTCTTATTAGTAATGGGGATGCTATTGGAATAGTCACAGATTCTTTTATGCCTTTGATGTTTCAGAGAAAAAGAAAACACAGCTTGTTACTAAATGTAAGGATATAAACAATCTACCTAAACATGTGTAGTGGTATAATCCTTCTGGAAGAAAATCAAATGAGATCAGAAAACTTATTTTTAAATGAATGATAAACAAATGTGTATCGTTACATCTCACCATATGCTGTGGTCTGAAATATTTCATTGAGGTTAAAAAATATTTACTATTGCTCTAAGGGATTCACTATTTAAAGTTCTTAAAATATATAATTTAAAACCTAAGGAATGCCAAAAAACTAATGTTATGTATGTATTAACTAAATACAATTAGGACTTTAGTTTATGGGAATGCTAGTTAATTATCCTCTTCTCTTAACAGATGTTGGTATCCCATGAAATATAATCAAAGAAAGAGCTTCTTGATTCCCAAATCTTGAATTTAAAGTTTTTCATATATACAAATAATATCTTAAATTATGTTTAGAATTTTCATATATGTTTGTTCCCTTGAAGTTCCAGTGTTCCAACCGTGGTTTTCTTCTTTTCTCATTTTTAGTTTATACATACACCAATTATATGTTATAGAATAAATAATACTTTGGTGATACTTTGATGAACAAAAAGATAGTATATATGATAGTATGCATTTTCTCATTTTATTAATGTTTGCTAGCCAAAGCCTAATTATTGAGCTAAAATAAATATTCTTGCCTTCCTATAGATTAGTCAGGTCTCAGGTTGGCTGCACAAACTCTGAGAGGTTATGTTTGTGATGAATTTTTGCATTCTCAAAACATATATAGCATAATTCATTTTTAATAGCTATAAGCCCACAAGTTCTAGTTGCTATCTGAATATCTGATATGTTCCCAAAACTGTACTCTGTGCTGAAACAGTGACTAATTGTAATATTTATTAAGAATACAATTTAATATTTTATTCATTGATTTTAAGAAACTTATTTTAGTAAAGAAAAGAATATGTTTTTTAAAATATATTTTATTGATTTTTTACAGAAAGGAAGGGAGAGGGATAGAGAGTTAGAAACATCGATGAGAGAGAAACATCAATCAGCTGCCTCCTGCATACCTCCCACTGGGGATGTGCCCACAACCAAGATACATGCCCTTGATCGGAATCGAACCTGGGACCCTTTGGTCTGCAGGCCGACGCTCTACCCATTGAGCCAAACCAGTTAGGACAAAAAAATATGTTTGATAGCTGCCATGATGCACTTGAGTGGTCATGTTTATTAGTTACCTGTGTAAGTGATTTATTAACTTTGTGATTTATGTAACCGAATCCAACATTTAATATAAATATTTATAAAGTGGTTAAGAAGTTATGATTGAATGCTACTTAAGTAGTGTGTGTTTTTTAATATATATTTTATTGATTTCTGAGAGAGAAAGTGGGGGGGGGACAGAAACATCAGTGATGAGAATAAGTGATTGGCTGCTTCCTGCATGCTCCCTACCAGGGACCGAGTCTGCAACCCAGGCACGTGCCCTTGACCGGAATCAAACCCAGGACCCTTCAGTCCGTAGGCCTCAGGCCGATGCTCTATCCACGGAGCCAAACCTGCCAGGGCAAGCAGTGTTTTCTTGAAAGAAAAATGTGATATACCAGAAAAATTATTTAGAACCAGAACTGGCAAAAATCTCTCACATAGACCAGAATGAAGTAATTTTTTTTTTGTTTAATTTATGATCTTTAAATTTTTTAAGCCTAAACTCCCTTGAGATATTTAAATTTTAAAATGCGTTTATTAGATTCCGAGTCTAGAATAAACAGTGAAAAGTTTCTTTACATATGGCCACATTGAGCTGAGGGTAGATAAGAATCGTGCAGTTGTGGTGTAATTGCTGAGTGAAATGTGGAAGCATGAGCCTGAAGAAGGTGCTGCCCTAGAGGGCATGTGGAAAGGTTCACCGCGTATTTAAAAACGTGTTTTATGAGCATCATATCATTGGCCGCTTCTTTCAGTTCCACGGTGGACCTGACTTTATGTAAAGTAAACACAATCCTCAGTAAAAATATAGACAGAGGCGTAGAAAATGTGATTTTGTTTCTAAAATTATTTTAGAATTTATATCTGTGTCCATGGGATATTTTGTTTTGTTTTGTTGTGCGTGTATGCATGTGTGCATGTGTGTTCATGGTCTAGACAAATTTTCTATTTCAGTGTAGTAATGTTTATTTTTATCTTTTTTATTATCCTGAGTTGTTAAGGGAGATTTTATTCAGAATCGTTTTTGCATCCTCTTTTTCCATACATACATACTTGTAGATAAAACACCAACTTAGAGTTGTTCTCTGTTTCCATAAACATCTCCCAGAACCCTAGATGCTAGAGAACATCGCATTAGCTCTCTCCCTGGGAAATGAGGCAGCCACTGTTGAAGAGGATAAGCTGATGCGCTCACTTCATTTGCTGGTGAGGGACAGAGCTGGAACAGAGCCAAGATCAGAACTCCAAAGCCCTAACAGGACCCCTTCTCACCACAATGTCTCTCCTCCTGGAACTGAATCTTTCATTAAGAAAAAGCTGTTTCCAGTATCTTTAATGTAATCTCAGCACTCTATGTTATATCTATATTATCAGTTTTTTTTCTAGATGCAGCCAGGATTCTTGACCCCCCCACCTGTTCTTGGCATTGGCACTCCAGTAGATATGATGAGTTTTCCTGAGTCAATACTGATTCTCTTTGTGACTAAACTTACACTCTCTGAACTTAACAGGGAACTGTGGTGTGGCTAGTTCTACAAAATCAATTGACCCATATTATATGGGCTGGACTGAATATAAACATTGACCTCTACATATGTGTAAATATACGTTTAAGTATGAGGCCTTACCTCTACCTCTACTTTCTCTTCCTCTAGAGAATGTCCCTATACATTAGCTAAAGGAAATTAGAGATATGGAGATGGCGTTTGAAAATGTATTAACAAAGAAGAAAGATAAGCTATTCCCTAAAATACACAATTATTTATATTTTATAATTACATGTATTTATACATTAAATACAACCCAAAATACATAAATCCATAAATTGAAAAAATTTTGTATACTGAATTGTATTTTGTAGATTTTCTTTGTAATGTAGTGTAGTATAATATATTATAACTATTGAATAATTGCTACAAAGCTCCTGAGTCAGCGGTAATTTCCACATTCTAAAAATGGCTTGGATTACCTTAGATAATAAGGATACTATGCAATTAAAACTTTGCTTTGGGATTTATAAGTCATATTATATCCCTAACTGAACATTTGTTTTAGGCTGTTGATATTAGAGTTCAACCTTTTAAAAATGTATTCTCCTAAAAAATCAAAACATCACAATTTTATCTGTGTGTATCTATCTGATCTTAGCATGCAACTTCAGCTACACTTTTAATTTATAGACCTCTTTGAGAAACCACAAGTTTTCTTAATGAATTTATAGATTTTTCTTTCTCAACTCTCGTTGGAACCACATAGCCCATTAATCTTAGGTGATTTTAGTATCTGTATTGACAGCATGGAAGATAGGTTTGCTGTAAATGTTTTTTCCTTGTTTAATACTCTTGGCTTCACTGGGCCTATCTCTAAAACGACTCTATCATGAAAGGGACAGACTATTTTCAACATTACTATCAGCTCATATTTACTGAGTGTTATTTGTACATAGGGCATTACTCAGTACTCAACACACTCCCATAGTTTTTGACATCTTATTTACCCTTGTGGTTTCATGTAGGTTTATTTCTTTAGCACCAACTATTTTATATTCCAAAATAACCCATCTATCCGATTGACATTTCAGTCCAAAATAATTGTTGTTTTTCTCTAGCTTCCAAGCCTGATCTAGCGATAATTCTCATTGTGCATTCTAACAGAAACCAGTATTTCTCAATACCTTTGCTTTGGAAAAAAAAGAACTCAAATCATTTCTGATACTATGGGTATTTTTACAAATATGTACTTTGCCTAATCTTTTTTCTACCTTAGCCACTAGTGAAAATATTTTGTTTGTAGACATTGCATTATTACATATTTGCCATTTCAACTTTCTAATTGATGTCTTTTTGCCAGTTTGTGTATCCTACAATTATCAGAAAAAAATGGGAACATTTTATGTTTTTCTTATTACAATGCACTTGTTTCTACATTAGAACTCTTCTATATACATTCATTAAGTTAGATGTGTTTAAGAGTTTGTGTGGTATTTACATGCAGCATGCATGAAATTTGAAGTATTTTGAGTGGTTCAGTTTCATGCCCTCAATAGAAGAAGCCCAGATGGTTGAGAACATAATGTATTGGGTAACTAGCACTCATTTTCAGAGTAAAAAGTGACCTGATATTGATGTGAGTTCATCAATAGAGTAGAATTCTATCTTCCAATTACATGGGGAACAATTATTGCTAATAAGTATTAAGTTAGTAACATCTCAATTCTAAAGTGCCTTGATGAACATTTATAGCCATCATTTTCCCTTTTTAAAGTTTATACTATTTTTAAGGTTCTTTATAAAAACACATAAAGATCCTAAGTCACATTTCTTTATCAAATCATCTAAATACTACAAATGAAAAATTCAGGATATTTAGGTTCTAAACTTGCTTTTTTTTAAACTAATGCAATTTATAATATACTAATCCTATGGGAATACTTAAATTTTTATTGATATGGAATAATAGATCATTTACATGTATTTGAATAAGGTGATGATACTTTCTATTTATATATAATCAGTTTGCCCTGGACACTGCAGAACAAATTGCTAATGTTTTCCAATTATCTAAACTAATAAAAGTGGAATAGTAAAATTAACCGTTTCTTCGGGACGCCCAACAGCCAATCAGAGCGACTATATGCAAATTAACCCAGCCAACATGGCGGCTGCCACTCACGGAGTAAACGGGCAGCTTCCATCGCAGCAGGAGTGAAAGTGAAACTGCCTGTGCACTGGCTCGCTTAGCCTTAACGGAAAGCAAAACACACATTTGCAACATTGTATAAATCATAGAATCCTTGGAGCTGAAGCGGGGTCTGAGTCTAAGAGTATAACATTGTTTCATTATAGAAGCCGCGAGGTAAGGCAGAGAGGAGGCTTCGTTAGTAAAAGGCCTCACCTTAAAGGAACAGCATCAATTATAGAAGATAAACAAACCTCAGCAACCTGCGTCCAGCCAGCCTTGCTGGGACGTTGGGTCAATGGGAGCTGTGGGCAGCCTTAAAGCCTGAAAGCACCAATCAGCCCGTCACCCATGCTGGCCACAATCCAGTGGGGTGAGGGACGTTCATGGGGGGCTTGGCCAGCCTGGAGACAGCCATCAACCCGTCACCCAGGCTGGTCAGGCACGCCAGCAGGTGGACATCCCCAGAGGGGTCCCAGACTGCGAGAGGGCACAGTCCGGGCTGAGGGACTTCCCGAGTGCACAGAGCGGCTGCAGGGTGGAACAGCGCAGGACCCAGGACCGGTGAGTGGGAAACAGGCGGTAGGGTTGGAGGGCACCGGGAAGCGGGTAAGAGGTGGTAGGGGTCAGTGGCCTGCTTGGTGGGCTTCCCAGGCCCCTTGCAGGGCACCAGGAAGTGGGAAAGCAAGGTGGCGGGCCGGGGAGTGGGAAAGAGGCAGCGGGGGGTCATCGGCCTGCTTGGTGGGGTTCCCAGGCCCCTTGCAGGGCACAGGGGAGTGGAAAAGCAAGGTGGTGAGATGGGAAGCAGGAAAGAGGTGGCGGGGGGGTCTCGGCCTGCTTGGTGGCTGCCCAGGCCCTTTGCGGGCACCGGGGAGTGGGAAAGCAAGGCTGCAGGGGCCAAGGTCCTACTTGGCAGCTACCCAGACCCCTTGGCGGCACCAGGGAGTGGGAAAGGAAGGCAGCAGGGGACGGGTGAGTGGGAAAGAGTTGGCGGCCTGCTTGGCGGCTTCCCAGGTCCCTTCTGGGGATCAGGGAGCAGGAAAAGGCTGGCCTGACCACGAGGCGGGGTTTTCCCTGCTTTCTGGTGGCTGGAGGAAGATGGGAAGTAGGCAAGCTTGGGAGGCAGGCAGCACCCAGCCCTGGCCACAGCTAAAAAAAGAGAACAACATGCAGAGGAGGGCAAGAGTCTGAGAGATCAACATAGAGGGGGTGCCTGCTCCAAGCCTTGACGGTGTGCCTGGGGGCAGGCCCCCAGCAGGTAGACACACACAGGAGGACTGCTCTGAGCCTCAGATGCGGCTGGGGGCAGGTCCCCAGTGGCCACACACACACACACACACACACACACACACACACAAAAGGCGCCTGGCAGACTGGAGCCATCATAGGACATCCACTGAGGGGTCCCAGACTGTGAGAGGGCACAGGCTGGGCTGAGGGACTCCCTCCACCCCGAGTGCACAAATTTTTGTGCACCGGGCCCCTAGTCATTATTATAACATCTTATTAACACCAGGGCACTAATTTTTATTAACTCCATTGATTGGAAAATATAGTTCTAATTATTAATGATTTGTATACAGAAACAAAATGACTAACTTTACAACAGATGTTTTAGTGATGATAGGTAACTGAGAATGTAAGACGTGTATTTGTCAGATTCTTCAGAGAAACACAACTAATTGGAGATAGATACAAAATTATTTTAAGGAATTGGCTCACATGATCGTGGGAGCTAGCCAATCCGGGCTGTGGGGCTCGCTGGCAGGCTAGAAATTTAGGTTAGAGTTGGTGTTGCAGTCTCGAATCTGTGTTCTGCATGGCAGCAGGCTGGGATTTCAGGCAAGGATTCTGTTGCAATCTTCAGAACTGTTTTTTGTTTGGGAAACCTCAGTTTTTGCTCTTCAGAGAATGTGCCTTCAATTGATTGGATGAGGCACATTCATATCATGGAGAGTAATCTAATCAAAATCTATTTATATAAATATTAATTACATAAAAATAATTCCTGGACCTAAACGTCTAGATTTTCTAGAAAAAAATATATTTTTCTGTGTTTGACAAAACAGCTGGACACCATAGCTCAGTTAAGTTGAAGCATAAAACAAACCATCACAATTCATAAGTTTTAGATTATCTTCTAAACCTGGTGACATGGTTGATTTATTTAGAAAGTCTAAACAATTATTGAACAATGTTCTCACAATGTCTATAGCAGTGTTCATCTTTACCTTTATGTTGTATTATTGTGGATTTATGGTTAAAATCCATGTGTATTTATGAATGTGTAATGCCTAACTTATCCACACAGGACATGCCATTGCCATTTTATCAGCCCTGGTCATTTAGTATATAAATTTTTGAATGCCAGGTTCTCAGCTAGGCATGGGAGAGATTATAGTTACCAAAATGAATGTGGCCCTAAACTCACGGATCTTGCGGCTTGGCATTCAAATTCAGAGTAGCTACTTACATAAACAGGTCTGTGACTCACTTCTAGACACTGTTTTGAAGATTGGTTACATTCTAGTCTCCAAGATGGCAGTGTGTTTAGGTATAACCAATGTAAATATCTTAAGTTTTATTTTTAAATTCTATTAAAAGCCAGCACTGAGTAGGGAGTAAATGGGTTTATTTAACAAACAATTAGAATGTGTGTATCACAGTTGTGGCCTTCTTTAATCATCTTCTCTTATTAGCAAATGTTTTAACTAAGGATAATTAGAGGAAAAGCATCCTTCCTGTTTTATTTTTTAAATTTGTATTGTCTTCGCCTGTGTCGTAGCCTTAAGTGATGTGTTTCCTGGAATATACTATGAGCCTTCCTGGTTTACCACTGATATGCCCGGGCTCCTTCTGCATTCTTCTTGTCTGATTGCTACCCTGACCACAAAAAAGCACCAGGCTTGATTGTTATGTTTTATTTACATTCCTGACTCTGCCCTGCCAGGGCTACTGTATGTTCCCATGCTACACCAGTTAGTGCTGTGTTTTTCCTTGTGTTCCCTGCTTGCTTTGCTGTGACTGAAGCCAGCACTTCACCTACTGGACCTCGGTAAGGTTTAAAGCATGTGGTCCCCTTCACAATCTCAGCACCATGTCATCATGGAATCACTAACCTCAGGGGTTGCACTTCCTTTTTTGAATACACTACCTATACTTTTTAGTCTAGTTTCTTTTTCAGTGAATACTAATAATAAGTCTTTCTTAAGATTACATTTTCCAGAATAATGAACATCTGCAGAGTGTAGGTATGTGGCATCATGATCAGGCTAATGTGCATCTCAGCACTTGCTTCTGTGTTTTAGGTTCAGAGAGATAGCTTTCAGGTCGACAATATTATTAGCAACAAGAGTGGTTCAGTATAAAACTAACAATAGATAATTTTGTTTACTGTCTTTCACTGTTACTTTTAGAAAACTTTCCTGATTACTCACAGTCAAAAAAGATACAACATATATCATTGACAGGAATGTAGTTTTATTTTTGGTCACATCAAAAAGTGCTTTCAACATCTATTTTATTCTTTTCCTTACTTTGTAACCAAGGAAATGGATTTCAATTAATTTGGGAGCAAAATAGGGTCATCAATACATGGAAAAGGGCTCAGCATCATTGGCCATCAAGAAATCAAACTCCCTCCCCTCACTTGGATCACTACTAGTATAATAATAAGACAAGGATGTGCAGAAATTTGAAACCCACATACACTGTTGTAAAAACTAGAGGCCCGTTGCATAAAATTTGTGCACTGGAGGGGGATGTCCCTCAGCCCAGCCTGCACCTTCTCCAATCTGGGACCCTGCAAGGGATATTCGACTGCCAGTTGTCCCTGTGGGATCGGGCCTAAACCAGCAGTCAGACATCCCTCTAACAATCCAGAACCTTTGGCTCCTAACCACTCACCTGCCTGCCTATTTTATTGCCCCTAACTGCTTCTGCCTGCCAGCCTGATCACCCCCTACTCAGCAGTTCTCAACCTGTGGGTCACGACCCCTTTGGGGGTCAAACGACCCTTTCATGGGGGTCGCCTAAGACCATCCTGCATATCAGATATTTACATTACGATTCATAACTGTAGCAAAATTACAGTTATGAAGTAGCAACGAAAATAATTTTATGGTTGGATCACAACATGAGGAACTATATTTAAAGGGCCAGAAGGTTGAGAACCACTGCCCTAACTGCTCCACTGTTGGCCTGATTGCCCCCAACTGCTCTCCCCTGCAGGCCTGGTCCAACTGTCCTCTCCTGCTGGCCATCTTATGACACCATGGGGGCGGCCATCTTGCGCTGCAAGGGCATGAAGGTCAATTTGCATATTACCTCTTTATTATATAGGATGGTCCAGTTGCTTTGGGAAACAGTCTGGTATTTTCTCAAAAGGTTAAACAGAGTTGTCATATGATTCAGCAATTCTAACCATAGGTATGTACATACCCAAGAGAAATATGGGCATACACCCACAAAAAACTTGTGCACAAACATAGCAACATAACTTATAATGTCCCAAAATAGAGACAATCCAAATTTCCATCAACTATTGAATATATAAATAAGATATAGTATATTCATATAATGGACTATTATTTATCAATAAAAAGAAATGCAATACTGAAACAAGGCACACCATGAAAAGACCTTGAAAAACAATTTGCCAATGTGAAAGAAACCAGTCACAAAAGACCAGCTATTGCATGATTCCATTTATGTGAAATGTACATAAAAGGCAAATCCATCTAGCTAATCTAATAAAAGAGAAACATGCAAATTGACCGCACCTCTGCTATGCCCCAAACCACGCCCACCAGCCAATCAGAGCTACTATATGCAAATTAACCCAGCTAAGATGGCAGCTGGCAGCCATGGAGCTAGAGCAAGTAGGAGGCTCGTTTGCCCCAGTGATGGAGGAAGCCCAGCTTCCCACCAGCCCTGGCCAGCTGTGGCCTCTGTTCAAGGCAACAGAATTTCAATTATAGAAGATAAATAAATCCCAGATACCTGCTTCCAGCCAGCCTTGCTGGGAGCTTGGGTCGCTGCGGGCTGTGGCCAGCCTGAAAACAGCTATCAGCCCTTCACCCAGGCTGGCCAAGCACCCCAGTGGGACCCCCATTCTGATCTGCGACACCCTTCAGGGCAAACCAGCTGGCCACCAGGCCTCTATCCTATATAATAAAAGGGTAATATGCAAATTGACCCTAACAGCAGAACAACTGGGAATGACTGGTCACTATGACACACACTAACCACCAGAGGGCAGACGTTCAATGCAGGAGCTGCCCCCTGGTGGTCAGTGTGCTCCCACAGGGGGAGCTCTGCTCAGCCAGAAGCCAGGCTGATGGCTGCCAGCACAGCGGTGGTGGTGGGAACCTCTCCCACCTCCTCAGCAGCACTAGGGATATTTGACTGCAGTTTCGGCCTGCTCCCTGCTGGCAAGTGGACATCCCCTGAGGGCTCCCAGGCTGCCAGAGGGATGTCTGACAGCAGGTAGACATTACCCGAGGGGTCCCAGACTGAAAGAGGACATAGGCCGGGCTGAGGGACCCCCCCAAGTGCACAACTTTTTGCTCACCAGGCCTCTAAAATTATAAAAACCCAATAGCCCTAATTCTGTAACGACCAAAGACCAGTCACCAGGAGGATGCGTGAGTGGCGTGGTATGCATGGATAGGTGGGGCTGTGTGCACGGGGAGGCCCACACAGGTGGGCGGGGACTTGACTCTGAGTCTGATGGCATGGCAGGACTCCGGGAAGTTCTGCAGAGCAGCAGGGTCTGGGGTCCCAGTTCTCGTGTGATTTCCTGTGGGTCTGGTTCTCACATGATTTCATGTGCTGAGTCACTAGTACACACATAATGGAATACCTGAGATAGAATAAGAGCTCAATACATATTTGTTAATGGTATCAGCAAAGTATAATACCAGGTAAATTATTAGTATTTTCCAGAGAAAGGGGATGGGAGTGAAGAATCACCAGTAATGAGTATGAAGTTTCTTTTTATGGTGATATTTGCACAATTCCATAAGCATACTAAAAAACAGTGAATTGGACATTTTAAAACGGTGATTTGCATGATATGTGAATTATACCTCAAAAAATCTATTCTATAAAAGAAGGTATTATATCACTTCCCATGTAGTATAAGAACTTTAAGTAGTATACTTTCCTTTTTTCTCTTTCTGACCTTGTGATACCATTGGCATATATTTTACTTATACATATGTTATAAATGCATATTTTTTCCTGAAAGATGTACAAATAAGTGAATACCTAAGATTTTTATATGTAAGCTGACTTTATTTTAATCACAACAATTTCTTACCATCTGTCTTAGTCCATTCCATATCAAAATATTACGATGAGTGGCTTATAAGCAGCAGAAATATATTTCTCGCAGTTCTGGGGGCTGGAAGTCCAAAATAAGGGTGTCAGTATGGTTAGATGAGGGACCTTTCGGGGGTGGCATGCTTTCCCTTGTCTCCCCATGTGGTGGAAACAACACAAGCTCTCTCGATCTCTTTTATATGGGCACTAAGCCCACTCGGGAGGGATCTGCCCTCACGACCTAATCATTTTCCAGAGGCCCCACCTCCTATTGTTTAATCTCAGGCACTGGGTTGCCAACACAGGAATTTGGGGGAAACAAACATTTAATCGATAGCATCATATATTACTCATTCCACACAACTTAAAAAATACAATTTAAGTATTTAACTCGTTTCATCTTTCTTTCTTTATTTCATCATTGTAATTCAATGTTTTCACAAACTAAGTTTTGTTGGCATTTATTAGGTGCCAAATATTGTGATAGATGCTTGGGATACAGGTCTGAGTTGTCTATGTCTCTAAGGAGGAAAGCCTGGGGAGAAGCAGCCAGATCACATCACTGAAAGAGCTGGAACCACATCACTGTGATAGCATTGAATGGGATTTAGGGCAGCTCACTCTTTTCTACTCTCCATTTCAGTGCTTGACAATTTAATTCTAGGGCAAGTCACTCAAAGTCTACTTGCCTCTATTTCCAGAAGACTGGGCTAAACAAACTACAAGGTCTCTTTTGACTTAAAATTATTTGTCATTTTACTTTGACATTTTTGTAGTCCTGATAACTTGAACAGAATTTATTCTGACTCCTGGGTACAAGTATATTTTTATTTTACATCAATGACTACTGGACATTATTACTAAATGCTACTATGTAAGATGAGTTTTTTTCTACATTTGGCATTAACATTGGCTGTACACACAGATATATTTGAACTCTACCTTTAAGCCATGTGTCAAATACATTCTCTCTATTTTTACTTCAATATTAGCATTTTTATCTGTTACGTAGATAGAAGAGCAGCGATGAAGGAAATATCATTGCTGTCCCACTGGCCAGGGGCTGCTTGTGCTCAGTGAGCATTTGAAATGTGGTCAGTGTGACTGAGATTCTGAATTTTAAATTTTATTTAATGTTAATGTACTCAAATAGCCTTGTGTGTATTAAACAGAGCAGGCCTAAATCTCACTGTTTGCACTGATGAATCTTCACAAGTCCATTGTTTCTTTATCACAGTAGTGAAAACTTTCTTAGTCGTAGATTAAATTACACAAATAACTTAAATACTGTAATGGCTTCATGGTACATTTAATTCTGGCCACTGTTTATGTCTTTAAACTCATCTCATACTACTCTTCTCCTCTGTTCCAGCCACTCTGGATTTGATCTATTCCTCAAACACATATGACCAGTTCCATCTCAGGGCTTGTTCCCATCTGGAATGTGTACATTATATTTCCATGTCTATTCTTATTTAGGCCTCATCTCAAATGTCCTTACTTTGAAGATGCAACGTGTGACCACCGGTAAAAAAAGGTCCTCTCTATACTCCCTCTCTTAACCACAACCAGTTTTGTCTTGTTCATAGCATTTATCTCTATTTGAGATTATTTGTTATGTATTTAATGTCTTTTCCTCTCACTAGAATATGGCAGACCATCCTCATTATCACCACCACTGAGCACTAATGAGATGCTTATTGTGAGGAAGGCATTGTGGCAATATTTTCAGATATATTTGTAAATTAAGTGATCTTCTGGCCACCCAATATATAGCCTATTGATAATGGTTGGTCCAAACTCCATACAAATTATATATATATATATATATATATATATATATATATATATATATATATATATATTAGCTTATAAGACTGTATAAATTATCCCCACTATATTCATTTATTTTTTTCTATGATTCCATAAAAGTGATATGCTTAATATATGATTACTAGAGGCCTGATGCAGGAAGATTCTTGCAAGAATGGGCCTTTCTTCCCCTGGCTGCCAGCACCACCTTCGTTCTGGCCAGAGCCGCCTTTCTGCCTTCCCACGTTGCCCAGAGCAGCTGGAGTGTTCTATCCCGCCCCAGGCCACTCGGGGGCTGCGTATGCAAATTAACCCACCATCTTTGTTGGATTAATTTGCATACTCACTCCTGACTGGCTGGCCAGTGTCACGAAGGTACGGTCAATTTGCATCTTTCTCTTTTATTAGTGTAGATAATGGTTATTTGTGCAAAGAGAAAAAAAAACACCTTTGTATTTTTATCTTATTTTTCTGATGGCAGTAACCATTGAAATAAAGGCTTATTCCTAACCAAAAGATGTAATGTAAATGAGAATAACAGCTCTTAAGAAAGAAACTATGAATATGGCTCAGCTAACTACAATAATTTTTAAAACTTCAGGAATTGTGATGCATAGTGGTAAAGAACTTGGACTCCCAAATAAAAATATTCTTATTTAAACCCTTACTAATGGTGTTTTCAAGGAAAGTTACTTAATTTCTCTAAGGCACAGATTTTGCATCTATAAAATAATATAACTGTTAAAATTAATTTGAGAGAGAAAGGATGGGAGAGAAAAAACCATGAGAAAGAGAGAGAGAGAGAGAGAGAGAGAAAGAAAACCCACTGATTTGTTGTTCCACTTACTTATGCAGCCAATGGTTGATTCCTGTGTGTGCCCTGACTAGGGATCAAACCTGCAACCTTGGTGTATTGCAATGATGCTCTAACCAACTGAGCTACTTCACAGAAATTTATTTCATTAAGCTTAATTGAGATACTATATATTAAAAAAAACCTCTAGTACTTTGCACAAAATACATGCTTAATAAATGTGATAGTTTTTTAATTTTTTTTCCCAAAATGCAAATATGGGAAACCAAAAACATCACTTTATTCAACAAAAGCCAAGTACATTACAAGAAAGAATATGTGTGAGTACATAAGCCTACTATACAGTAGTTGGTTAACATTTTTGAATCAATTTGACAAAGTCCAAATCAATATCCCAGGCAGTGTTATGGCATATAACAGATACTATTTTTTTTAATATATTTTATTGATTTTTTACAGAGAGGAAGGGAGAGAGATAGAGAGCCAGAAACATTGATGAGAGAGAAACATCAATCAGCTGCCTCCTGCACGCCCCCCACTGGGGATGTGCCCACAACCAAGGTACATGCCCTTGACTGGAATCGAACCCGGGACCCTTCAGTCTGCAGGCCGACGCTCTATCCACTGAGCCAAACCTGTCAGGGCCAGATACTATTTTTTAAAAAAATAACAGATAAAAATAATTATCCATCAGGAAATAATTATTTTTGCATTATTAGGTTGATAATATTTACTACAGCTTTCAGATTTTGGTTTTCTCAAATGTATGATATGAGTTTTAAAGAGAAAAGGAAATTAAAATACTTTAAAAATAGAGCTAATATGGCATACATAGCATTAATATTTTCAATGAATGTTCTTTTTCTTTTGTTAATCCTCACCCAGGGATATTTTTTCCATTGCTTTTCAGAGACTACAAAGGAGGGAGGGAGAGGGAGAGAGAGAGAGGAAAAAGAAAAATAAATGTGAGAGAGAGACACATTGATTGGCTGCCTCCTGCAAGCACCCTGTCTGAGGCCAGGGATGGAACCTGAAAGCCAAATAGATGCCTGTGACCCGCAATCGCACATTCAACCCTTGGCTGGGTGGTCCAATGCTCTAACCACTGAGCTCGCCAGCCAGGGCTTTGGTTTTCCTCTAGTGTTACAACATAACATATTCATTTATCCATAAATGTACTTAATAAAATCTGGCTACATCACACCCTGTTTGTGTAATGAGTAAAAAAAAAAAAAGTGTTTCTTATAACTCTCAAGATATGGTAGAGAAGCCATAGATCTTTCCATATCGGAATCGTAATTGCTTAGCTTCCTAAATTCGTAACTTCTGATGGACAGAATAAGGAATGACGCTGTGAGGAATGTTTTTGTATCTTCAACAAGCCTATCGTCAAATAAATGACACTCTGTGGGTCACTCGGAGAACTTATGCACAACACATCCCTTAAAAGCCTGTGAAAACAGCCCTCTTTCCAGACAAGGATCACACACACCTCTCATTACCCTTGTAACTTAGGTAACTGGAGAGCGCTATGGACTGAATCACACCCCCTCCCCCAACCCCCCAGCCCCATTCATATATTTGAAACCCTAACTCCCTCTGGGATGTCGAGTTAAATGAGATCATAATGGGGCAGGGGAGGCAAACCCAGAAAGGCTGGTGTCCTTAAGGAAGAGATGCCAGCTCTCCTCCATTCCCCATCTGCAAGCACACAGAAAGGCCGTGTAAAGACAGGAGGAAGGCAACTGTTCATACGCCAGCAAAAGAGATTTCACCAGGAATCACGCTGGCTGTCACCTCGGTCTGGGGCTTCAAGCCTCCAGAACTGTTTGGAAATCAGTTTCTGCTGTGTAAGCCCAACATGGTATTTGTTCTGGGTGCCCACGCTAATACAGACAGGAAGTGTCGCATGCGATTGAGGTACCGCTTCCAGTTCTGGGGACCATCATTTCTTCCTTCCAAACGTTCTTCATAAATGGTGATGAAAAATAAAGTAAATAAGTAGGTAATAAATAAATAAGTAAAAAAGCCAAATCTGTAAAAACAGGGAGTAAAATGGTGTTTACCAGGGAATGGGGAGTAAGGGGACAGGACAGATGTTATAAAGGGCACACACTTCCAACGTGTTACAAACAAACTCTAGAGATCTAACGTACAGTATAGTGAACATAGGCAACGACATTTAATTAAAATCACCGAACTTTCTAAGAGACTGGAATTTAGTGATTCCAAGCACTAAAAAAAGGGATAATTATGTAATATGCTAGACGTGCTAATTATCACTACAACAGCTATTACAATATATAAGTGTATCAAATTAACACATTATGCACCCCAAATTATACAATGGTATAAGTCAAATATATTTTTATTAAAATACCGTTCATGACAAATAAGAAAATAAATACATTTTTCTATCACATTTTACATTTGTCTATTCTCTCCTGGATTTGTTGTTTTCTCTGACAATTTTTACACTAAAACTCCTCTTACGCTATTTTTAAGCTGTGTGATCTTGGATTGTTTTAATTTTTCTGTTTCAGTTTTTTAAATCTATAAAATTGCAATAATAATAGTATTTAACTCGTTGGGAGCAGTACATGATTGATACACCTGACATACTTTAAATGGTACTGAACACATAACAAGCATAATAAACATTAGTTACTCTTTGTAGATATAAGTCCTGATACCTTTTTTTAGTACCTGGCTTTGTAAGACATGCAGTTAATTTACTTCTGACTAAATTTCACTAAACTAATGAATACACACTGTTTTAGAAGTGTCAGTTCCCTTTTGCAGAAGTCACTGACTAATTGGATCTCCTTTATGACCTACAAGGAGAAAACATTTTTATTCTAATGCATATCTGTGATACTGCCAACTAGTAATATTTGGTAGTGAGTTATTCCAGGATAATGAAAAACACACAGCGGGAGTCTCTGTCTTTGCCCAACTCCCAGCGAAAGCATTTTGCGTTCTTTCTCTCTGTGCAAGTAGTCCGTGTGAGGACAGTTGTCCTATCTAGCCCCAGTTGAGGCTCTGTTCAAGTGCGTTTTCTAAGTGTGATTTATGTTAGTCCTCCTTG